>JASAMY010000630.1:0-97289 GCA_030248085.1 Paralinhomoeus sp. GSCO2_6
TGTTTATGCTCAGGCTTAGGCTTCACTTAGGCTTTGCTTAGGCTTAGGCTTCACTTAGGCTTAGGCTTCACATTTTTAGATGCAGTGGACGCGGTCCCAACAATTGCGTTTTGCCCCAATTAGTACAATTGAAGGATACCGGTATGTAATTCCTGAATAAAGAGTTACACCAAAAAAAGGTGGAACGTTTTTCTGTATTGCAGAAGTGCATTGGTTGTATTGGTTGACTTCCTTTGGCTTTTTGCTGCAGCACGTTACAGATTCGTCATTGCTTTTCAACTGAGCATTCGCAGCACGATTTTATGACACATTGTATTGATGATGAGTCATCACTGAGAACATGAAAATATTGATATTGAACCATTTTGGAGCACTTTGCAAACAGGAGTCCTGAGTTGAAGCAGCTAGTATTTTCTTAAGCTTGCGCCTCGCTTAGGCTTTGCTTAGGCTTAGGATCATGCCTCGCGTAGGCTTAGGCATATGCATTGCTATGGCTTAGGCTTAGGTGCTATGTTGGCACCTACGCATCTACCGGAAGTGACACGAATGACATTATAGTCTGTCCAAAAAAGATCTGGACTGGGGGTTTTTTTGGCCATAGCTCCTTGGATTTGTGGAAACGGCCGGTCGCAGCAGGTCGATCGATTCCTTGGCTCAAGCTACATTCCAAACTAGAAAAATTTTGAAAATAGGAAAATGCACATCCGAGTTATAATCGGGTGTAGTTTTTGCACTTTTTACTGGAGAGACGGATTTGGGTGAAAATTGCAGGACTGGTAGAGGACAGATGCCCCATGTCGCCATCCAAAAATCATTTTGATCCAGTGGCGCGCTATCAAGATACAGTTGCTCAAAGATGGAAAAAATCGCAAAAAATCGCCAAAAATCGCAAAAACAAATTTGCGGTTCACCCCCACCTTTTTTTTCTCCAAATCCCCTCAAATTTGGCGTGTATACCCTTCCGAGGGACCCGCACCCGCATGCCAAGCTAAGCATTTTTGAAGCTATATTGGTGCGAGTTATGGACACACAAACATTAAAGCTGGTTTTTGACATGCTTGGCTTATTTCGGGCCAGAACATCGTCGATTTGCACACCGATCGATTCGTCTCGCAGAGCCCCATTCCAAACGCTAAATGTTTCGAAAATAGGAAAAGGCGCATTCCAGTTATAATCGGGTAAAGATTTTTGACTTCTTACTGGATGGATAGATTTGCATGAAAATTGCAGAGTGGGTAGCAGACCCCCTGACAGTATCACTCTCCAAACATCGTGCTGGTCAGCCAACGCCTCGTTGAGATACAGCTTATTGAAAATTGTGAAATTTGGCAAAATCGGAAATTCGCAGTGCACCCCCAATTTTTTCCTCCGAATCCCTTAAAAATTGGCATGTATACCCTCCATGGGGACCCGCACCCGCACGCCAAGCGAAACGTTTCTGACGCTATCTTGGTGCGGTTTCTGGAACAGTGAACTGTCCCACATATGCCACGTTTTCTGCATGATATTTGGAGAGTGATGCTGTCAGGGGGTCTGCTACCCACCCTGCAATTTTCATGCAAATCCGTCCATCCAGTAAGAAGTCGAAAATCTTCACCCGATTATAACTGGAATGCGCCTTTTCTGGAATGGAACATTATAACTGGAATGGAACATTTAGCGTTTGGTATGGGGCTCTGCGATACGAATCGATCGGTGTGCAAATCGACGATGTTCTGGCCCGAAATAAGCCAAGCATGTCAAAAACCCGCTTCAATGTTTGTGTGTCCATAACTCGCACCAATATAGCTTCAAAAATGCTTAGCTTGGCATGTGGGTGCGGGTTCCTCGGAAGGGTATACACGCCAAATTTGAGGGGATTTGGAGAAAAAAAAGGTGGGGGTGAACTGCAAATTTCTGTTTTTGCAATTTTTGGCGATTTTTTTCGATTTTTGCCATCTTTGAGCAACTGTATCTTGATAGCGCGCCACTGGATCGAAATGATTTTTGAATGGCGACATGGGGCATCTGTCCTCTAACAGTCCTGCAATTTTCACGCAAATCCGTCTCTCAAGTAAAAAGTGCAAAAACTACACCCAATTATAACTCGGATGCGCATTTTCCTATTTTCACAATTTTTCTAGTTTGGAATGTAGCTCGAGCCAAGGAATCGATCGACCTGCTGTGACCGGCCATTTCCACAAATCCGAGGAGCTACGGCCAAAAAACCCCCAGTCCGGATCTTTTTTGGACAGACTATAGTGACACTCGCAGATACTAATACTCATTGACTGCAATGCACGTGACAGTGAATGAAAGAGAGAAATAGTAAGTAGTGTGTGTAGTACTAAACCACCTACTTACCATTAGGCCCACCTAGGTCGGCTTACGCTTAGGTCGGTACACTGGTACACTGAACTTAATTTTCCCCTTTAGTTACAGTCCAACTAGGCATCTATGAATGCATGCAACTATGCATGCAACAACTCAGCATGCTGGGGCGACACCAACGTGGAATTTGTAAATCTCGGCAGGGCCCGAATTGAGCCGCAGCTTCAACCGCATTGCTTTGCGCCTCTGCCTCTTTGGAACAAGCGGCGACTCATTGATGGCCAGGAAAGATGAAGAAAAATGTCGCGACCGCGAAAGTAATTGTCATTAATCCTCCAATAGTGCCCCCCGGGGCACTATACTTTTGCCCTCTGCATACCCAGGG
Organism: Paralinhomoeus sp. GSCO2_6; assembly: GCA_030248085.1. Classification (NCBI taxonomy): domain Eukaryota; kingdom Metazoa; phylum Nematoda; class Chromadorea; order Monhysterida; family Linhomoeidae; genus Paralinhomoeus; species Paralinhomoeus sp. GSCO2_6. The sequence goes on from JASAMY010000630.1 coordinate 2,696, forward strand.
CACTATTGTTTCAACCTCGAAATGTACATCTGTAGAGTCAATCTTGCAGTGCTTTAAATCAATATTTTGGCGTTTCTTAGGTGGTTAATCGTTCAAGGAAGCTGACATGTCGTTCATTAATGCTTGCAACGGTGTATGCGCATTCACCACATAACCTACTGCTTGATCTTTGTCCATGTGCAACACAACTCAAAAGATACTTCTTGCCCCCAGGGGCACTATTGGAGAGGTGTCCACTATTGGAGAAGGAAGCACCATTGGAGCATTCACGGTAGATTCTTTACTGCCATGTGGTGCCCTGGAGGACCAGGTGCTGGTGGCAAAGACTCTTGGGAGGTCTGCGCCAGGGCGAGCCCGATGCGCCTCCGCGCGATGCTGTAAGACTCCAGAGAGCCTGCTGGTGTTTACGTCTTTTCCAAGTGACGAGTTATCCCGTTTCTTACTGTATTTTGCCTGCTTCCTTTACCTGCCTGTATGCCTGCTTGCCTGCTTGCTTTACACTAAGCCGCATTTGTGGGCAGCGCATCGTGGAGGAGTAGGGGACGTATGTACCAAAAGTTGCATTCCGGAGGAGGCGGAGGCGTGCGGGGGCGCGGCGGGTTGGCGGGCCACGCGGCGCTGTTCGTGGTGCTGGCGCTGGCCGGTTGCTCCATGCTGCTCTTCTACAACTACAACTCCGTCAACGCCGAGAAGGTCGAGCTCGAGCGCCGTCTCGGCCGCTCGCTGTCCGACAAGCAGGACGTCGTCAAGGCCAAGACCGGTGCGCGGTCGCCTTGCCGGTACTGCGGCCGGGATGTTGTTGTTCGTTGGCACTGGGGCCGACTCTCAGATCTGGGAGCGGAGGTGGAACGTCTGCGCGCCAGAGTGGCCGATTTGGAAAAGACAAACGCCGAGCTGGACGCGACGAAGCGAGGTGCGCTGCCTGTCAGTGTCGCGCGGGAAGAGTAGCAGAGCGCCAGCTGGAGACGCTGCAGCGTTGGACACCAAGCTGGTCTCGCTGGGCGCCGACGTGAGTCGACTGACGGATCAGGAGAAGGCGATCAAGGAGGAGATGGAGAAGCAACGAGACCGCAACCGCGGCCAACTCCAGTGAGCCTGCTCTGCAGTCTGCGTACACCGTTGGCTCAGCTAACATCTGTTGGGTCTGGTCGAGTTTAGAGGCGTCCAGCAGGAGAGAGGCGAGCTGGAGCAGCGAGCAAAACAGCTGTCGACGGAGCTGGTAGTTGTTCGGGGGCTGCAACGTGCACGGCTCTGCCGTTCTCCTATTCCATGATTTTGCCCTACTGAGACGCGCCAACGTCTCGGTGCCGCTTTAGGAAGCGTGCACTGGGAAGCTGGCCGACGCCAACGCTCTCGTGACGGAGCTGCAGAAGCGCCCGCCAACGCAGGGCGAGCAGTCTGTTGGGGCTGCTGCCGACAAGCCGCCGGCAGTGGGTGGACGACGCGGCGCGCCGCCCACGTCCGAGACCCTGCCCGATGTCGACCGCCAGCGACAGGCTCAGGAGGCGCAGCGCAAGAAGGAACAGGCAGAGAAGGAGAAGCAACGGAAGCCGTAAGTGTCTTGAAGTGCGCCCACCGACTCATTTTACGTCCGTTCGCGCATTCCTTAGCCTGGCGATCGGTGACGAGACGATGCTCGTGGCCGCGCAGAAGATCGAGAAGATCAGCCAGGACCACAACGTCACCGTGGCCGTCGTCAAGTCGGCCGCCAATCGCACGAGCGTACGTCTCTCCTACCGCTGGCCGACGAGGAGGAGGAGGACTGTTGTTGTTGCGTGCTGCAGCAGGACGACGAGCACCGGAACGTGCTGAAGCGACCTCAGCTGGGCGCGGCCCAAGGCGCTGGCGGCGCCGGTCTCCAGTCCCCTGCTGGTGAGCCAGCCGCCAGTCGGCTCCTTGTCACTGACCGACCAGACCATGGCGTCTGGATTGGGGCATGCACGGGCCATTTCAGCGGACGGAGCGGCAGCGTTGGGTCAACGGAGCGGCTCGACGACAGCGGCGAAGGCGGATGCCGGTGCCGCGGCGCCGCAGCTCGACGACGACGAAGAGGCGGCGGCGGCGGCGGCGGCGGCCCCGGGCGACGAGGAGGGGTCGGACGTGGCGGCTGCCGCTGTCCCACCGACGAAACGGCAGCCGATTGTCGCGCTTTAGTCCTTCCCATCGTCATTCGAAATTTGTGGTCCACCCGTGTGTCCCTAGTTTTCGGTGGGTGTTGTCCACTTGGCTCAATGAGTAGCGTAGACGTGCCTTTCCGTACGAAACACTGTCCCATGCTTGATGGATCTCTCCGTTGTGGCGCCCGAAAACACTAATATTATGCGTCATGACGACAGTATGGCGTCTTTGGGAAGGTGGCCGTTTTGCTGTGCGGTGTTGGGTAATGCAATTGTTGTTACCTCGTCTTTTTTTTCTGAAGTTAATGAAGGATATTTGGCTGATGGGTGTTGTTTGTGGGCGGTGATGACGATTTGTTATTGACTGTGTTGCTGTGACTCGGTGTGTCGCTCTCGACGACTGCAACCAGCCGATCCGACTGTCGATCCGATGGCCGATCCGATTGTCGAACTCCTCGGCGGCGGCGCCGACGTGCGAAAGCAATCCGCACTGCTCCTAGTGCAACGTTCGTTGGTTTTCTTCTGCCGATGGCTTGGGCGCGCTGATCCATTGGTGCTTGCCGATTGCTTGCCACATGTCAGCGTTGGACGAAGAGTCGCTGAAGGAGGCCGTGTCGAGTGTCGCGCGTGCTATGCAAGCGCTCAGCTGCCGCGCTTTCGAGTCGGCGCCGTTCGGCTCGGCAGCGATCGCCGGCGCTGAGCTCAAGGACTTGGTCGTCTGCGTCTTCGCCACCGCGCCACCTGTCGACTTCGCCGAGAGAGTCGCGGCGCTCCTCGCCCCCGCCGGACGCCTAGTGGTCTTTCTCGGTACATTGCCTTCGCTAGCGACTGTTTCTACGCTCCAGCGTCTCTTCTACAGCTCGCGACGTCGACAGAGCCGCTGTGCTGAAGGAATTGACCCTGAACGGCTTGTCGCCCTCCTCAATCGACGTAGGAAATCCTGTTTGTGGTACATAGCTTGGAGCGCTCACCGCCATTGACTTGTCAGGAGCGCCTGGGCGGAACAGTGCCAGATTTTGCCGCCGTCGTCGCACAGGCGCCAAAGTACGCTGTCGGCACCGCCGAACCGCTGAAGCTGCCCGCTCCCACTGCCTCCGCACTGGGTGAGCGTGTACGCTGCTGTTTGTGGAACTGCTGACGTCTGAGACGACCGACAGGCAAGAAGGTGTGGGCCCTGGACGACGACTTGATGGACGAGGACGAGCTTCTCACCGAAGACGACAAGATGAAGCCGGCCGGACCCGCTCCCGCTGGTGTGTGTGCTTCGTGTCGACTTGCCAAGCACTGGCCTGCACGGCACGTTCAGCGTGCGGGGTCGACACGTCGTCGGAAGACGACAAGAAGAAGAAGAAGTCGTGCAAGAACTGCTCGTGCGGCCTGGCCGAGGAGGAGGCGGCTGGCGCTGCTGCTGCCGCCGCCGCCGCCGCCGCGGCTACGAACAAATCGTCCTGCGGCAACGTACGTTCGTCGGTCGGGCGACGTCAGCGCTGTCGACGCGCGTCCACTGCCCACTCGTTGCAGTGCTACTTGGGCGACGCGTTCCGCTGCGGCGCCTGTCCCTATTTGGGCAAGCCGCCGTTCAAGCCTGGACAGCAGCTGCTGCTCAACACCGACGTCAGCGACCTCTGAGCCCTCTCACAGGTTGTCGTCCTTTGTCCAACTGCGAACATCTGTCCTCTGTCCAACCAACCCTCTCTGACGCTGTCTGAGTCACACGCGAATAAATCTTCTTTCACTGCGCTGCTTGTTCCACGCGGACATACGTCACTCACTATAGAGACGTTGCATTCGTTTCCCTTTGACGACAGCCTCCGCAGAATGGAACGTGAGAAAACGGCGTCGGGAGCACTGAAGGACCTGCCGAGCTTAAACAAGGAACATTTCTCGAACTTTTCCACTGAGCGTTCGAGTGGTCACAAAGCGGTTTGTTTAGATTTTTTTTGGATTTTTGTTTTTCCTTTGCTAGTGGCAGTTGCTGGCCGTGCTTCAGCTGCCCCGTCCGCAGCTGACAGCGACGCGTCGTCAGGGGAAACAGTTGGCGCCGGTCAAGATCGTCACGGACAAGCAGCCGCTTCTGTTGCGCTATCTGCACAACAAGTGGAGAAAGGTTGCCGACGCGCGACCTTACCTGCCGATGCGAACACCCAAATTGGTTTGTTGTAGAGCCACTCCGTGGGAGCGAAGCGGCCGTTCAACGCGGCTGACCGCGCGTTGTCGTCCACTGCTGACGGCGACGGCCGGCGCACAGAGTCGAGAAAGCAGCCGCGTCTCACCTAATGCCGCCGTGTGTGATGCCCCCATGTGTATGTAGTCCAACAGCCGTGTCGTGTGCGCCGACGGGCAGTAACGTTAAATGGGCGAGTAAGCGTATTCCCAGCAGAAACGTCCAACACACAGTTCCGAAGGCACGTCAAAAGCCGCGTGCGTACATACATACTGACGCGAAAGACGAAGAAGTAAACGAAACGAAAAGAAAAACGCGGAACGATTGAGAACGAGAGGAGGGAGTAAGTGCTGCGCTGTCGAGGCCGGTAGGCACGCGCTCACCCGCGCCATAACGGAGCGGAAACAGCGCGATGCGAGCGCGAACACAAACACGAGACGGCAGGGTTGCAGGCAGCCATGCGCGTCCGCGAACTCCCTGACTCCCTGACATTCGGGCTGTCGAACGGCCGCGCCCTCTAGCCAATAAGCAAACGCCGGCCAATCAATAGAATACGACGCACAAAAGGCCATTTCGCTGGGGAAGGACGCGAGACCGGAATTACGGTAAAACAATCGCGACGACGACAGCAGGCAGGCAGGCGAGCGGCTGTGGTGGTCGGAGGCGCAGCGGGAGTGTGGAGGGAGGCGGGGAGGGGTCGCCTAGAGGCGTCCCTGGAGGAGACGCGCGATGGCGGCGAGGTCGTCGTCGGAGAGGCGGGCGCTGTGGAGGCGCGCCAGCACGTCGTACAGCTCCTTCGACGTCAGCGACGGAGGCGGATGCGTGAACGAGCCAGCCGCCGCCCCGCTCGAGCCGCCGTTGGCGAGGCCGCGGCGCTCGGACGGCGCTGAAAGCGTGCAGCTCGCAGCGTGCAGCTAAGCGGCAGCTGCCGCCCTCCTGCACACCGTAGGACGCCGGCAACTGGGTCGTCGACGACGTCACAGTCGGCAGAGTCGGGCCGACGACGAAGGCGGGACCGGCGAAGGCGGCGCTCGAGACGACACCGCCGCCAGTCGGCGGCAGGCTTGGCGCGGCGGGCGACGAAACGAACGCCTCGCTCCTCAGCAGCTCGCCCAAACGAGTGAAGCAGTTGTCGGACGACCACAGCTTGTACGAGTCGGCGTCGACAAGCTACAACCGTCACGCGTCGGCGCCGGCTCGACGTAAGTGAGGGTGCGGGCGGGCGGGCGGGCGGACGGACCCGCGCGCAGACGATCGAATTGTCGGTGGGCGCCGGCTGAGCGGAGCGCGTGAACAGGGAGAATTCGTCACGGAAGCGCGCCAGGAAGTGCTCGTCGACGGCGGGGACGATGGTCGGCGGTCGGTAGGGACAGGGCGCGGCGAGGGAGCGCAGCAGCGGCTGGCCGCAGTCGGCGGTAGAGGTAGAGGACTGGAGCTGCTGCAGGGTCGCCAGAGGCAGCGGCGTCGACGCGGCCGTGGGGTCGCAGTGGCAGAGGAGCTGGCAGGAGACGGCGCTGCTGCCGAACGACTCGTCGGCGCGCGTGCCGGCCGGAGGGACGGTGGGCGGCGGCGTGGGGAAGGGGTTGAGAGAGCAGCTCGACGACAGACTCGAGAGGCGCGGCAGAGAGCCCACGCGCTCGCTCAGCTTCCGCAACACCACCTACAGAGAGAGCGAACACGGCGACCGTAGTCGTAGTCGCAGAACCAGACGACAGCTCGCCTGACTGGCGAGCCAACGGCAGCCGCTCCTCTCGGGCTGCCGACTGCAGACGACGTCGACTTCGTCTCCGATGCAGAAGGCGAGTCGGAGGTCGGGAAAGCGCGGCTGGTTCGCCTCCGTGACGCCGCGCAGCCGCTCCACCGTCGGCCACTCCACGTGCGACGGCACGAAGAACACGTTCGTATCCAGACACTGCAAACACGATGCGGTGTCCGCCGCGACGGAGGGCAGGCGAGCAAGCGGCGACGACGACGACGACGACGACTTCGCTCTCGATGAATCCGTAGGCCTCGAAGAGGTTCTGAATGAGGCCGGTCACGTGGCAGCTCTCGCCGTACTCTCCCCCCAAAGAGGGCTTCTCCTCTGTCGACTCGTGGTCGACGAGAGTCTGCTTGAGAAGCTGCTGGAAGCGCGGGCCCATGCAGCTAGAGGCCGAAAGCGGCGGCGGCGGCGGCGGCACGCCACGCAGTGAAGCCGTCCGCTAAACGTCGCACGAACCAGTAACCGACACCCCCCATGAGACGCTACGGACGGAAGCGAGAGAGCAACGGCGAGAAGCGTCTCGCCTTGGCGTAAAGGTCGTCGCTGTGCGACTGGAGCGCGGGCGCCGTCTGCTGATGGTCCCCGGACGGCAGTTTGGTGGAGCCGCCGAGGAACCGCTGCTGACGGTGGACGGCGGCCGCACTCAAACTGCCGGTGGGCGATCGGCCGAGCAGGCTCGCCGTCGTCGTCGTCGCTCCCGGACTAGGGGACGACTTGTCGACGCGCCAGCCGCTCCACGCCGAGGAGGCCGCGGCTTGTCGGTCAACGGTCTTGCCAATGCCGACGCCGGCGTCGACGACGTCGGTACCGAGCAGCGACGCCAACTTGCCCCTGCCGACTTGCTGGGAACGGCGCTTACGAGATCGGCTGCTCGGCTTCGCGCCACCGCCGCTGCCCCGCATCTTTACGATTGATCGAAGTTACAGCGGATGCCAACAATTGTCAAACGAGAATTTCGAAGATACGGAGTCAAGGAATAACAAATACAACCGGCTAATAAAGCTCAACTGCGGTACCGGTAAAACTAATAATGGGGAACAAAATTACTGGCACCTTTTAAGGACACCTATCAAAAAAGAAAAAGCGCCTCCTTAAATTTGCATGCCATTTTCGATAATTCACATTACCCTACTGTAAATATATTTACATGTACAGTATACTACAGTATACTACATTTGTTACAAGCTGTTGTGACTTGTTTCATAAAGCTGGCAACTTATTTGGGTACATCGACGCAACTTTTGACGTACGGGTGCCTGTGCTCCCGTTGTCCCTTTAAATCAACTGATAGAGCTTCTTTTTCAATTGATTGTATGATTTTGTTCCCAAATTTGTGGGAACAATCTTTTTTTATGTACAAAGGTAGATTGTATGTGTGCGCGCTTTGTTCGAACGTCGTAGGGTGACGTCACAAAATCTGTCTCGTGCCATGTAGGTGTGAAATAATTGGCGTACATGCACGGCACAACTTCTTGAAGAGCATGTCATCGTTGGCGTACGCGCGAGCACGAATCAGCTACATCGTCAGCGTCAAATTGTGTCGTTATCCTTGCTTGGCGTTGTAGAAGGAATACGCTGTGCGGACGATGCGGAAGAAGATGATGCCGACGATGGCGCCCATGCCGTAGGCGAACACATAAAAGATGCCGATCCACATCACCGCTGAAGGAGACGCATGCATCCGTGTCCTGCGCTGCGGCAAATCGATCTAAAGGAATTCCCGAACTCACTGTCTTGTGTGCTTTCCTTCCAATAGAGGTTATTGCCAGCGACAATGAGCACAATGCCCCAGACAGCGGCAGCGAGGAAGAGCACGATGGCGAGAATCTGAACACGAACGCAGGCGGACGCGTCTCCTGGGCGGGAAGACGGCAGTGGAAGCGGCGCCCGCCTGCAGCAGCAAGTAGGGCAAGAGTAGCGCCGAATTCTCGACGGCCGAGCCGTAGAGAAGCGCAGCGATGGCGACGGCGCCGAAGACGAAGATGACGCCCGCCGCTGCCTGCGTGATTGTCGGCACGACCGTTCTCGCCGAGTCCGGGTCGTAGGGAATGCCGACGCTGAATGCCAGAAGCAGGCAGTTGAACAGCAGCGCCACCGTCGCCACGATGCCCACCACGCGTGCTGCCGTCTAAACTGCCAGACGAACCGTTTGCCGCTCGTCTGCCCAGTGGACCGGCCGCGGCTGCAATACCGTGCAGTGCGCGAGACCGCCAAATATGAAGTAGCGTTCGTCGTTGGCATCAAAATATTTTCGATCCATCGCGTCGGCCGTCGTCCGGTGGCTCGCTTGTTGTCTGGCAGCAGCACGGCAGCAGAGGCGCGCACGCGTTACTCAGTCCCAGAGCATCGACGACTAGGAATGCGAGTGGCCGTCGATGTGTAATAGGCCGGCGGGCGAGAGTCATGCAGAGGGGACGTGTTGACGCGCAGCGCACAGCCTCGGCGGTGTCACGCTCGCGCCGACGGGGGAGAAGAGAAACGGAAGGACGCCGCGGGAAAGGGTGCGCGTTCCCGGCAGACACGCACCACGCGGAGGACCATTCAGAGCGAGTGAACGCTAAAACCGAACGCGCGTCCTTCGACTTCTGGCCAGCCGCGGTTCTCCACGCTCGCTAAGACTCCTCGCTACACTGTTCACGCATGCGCCTTCTTCGGCCGACTACGCGCAACGGCGAGAGAACGTACCATTACTGCAGACGATGTCATGTCAGACATGCAGACATGTCTTGTTAGTCCACGCACGCACGCACGCACGCACGCACGCACGCACGCACGCACGCACGCACGCACGCACGCACGCACGCACGCACGCACGCACGCACGCACGCACGCACGCACGCACGCACACGACGCTGGTAACACAGACAGGGCAGATAAACATAAGAATAACAAAATGCCAAATGTTAGCGAATAGCTGCATCCCAAATTTCTTGGTACATAACTCTGCGTCGTTGAATTGAACGTTGACGAAAATTAATCGGACGAATCGGGCAAGCCGCATTAGCCGTATGACTCGTAGAATTCCCCATTCAAATTCGTGCCCTCAGACAGAATCAGTTGTCGTCTCGTGCGATTCAGAAAGACTTTTTTGATATTCTTCCGAGGCATGATGGACGCGACAACAGCAACAAACACACGTTCCACTGTTATTAGCAGAAGCAGCTGCGCCTCGGTTCGTCGGGTTGTGTGGAGGTGAAGCTGTCGTTGAGTTGGAGTCCGGTGGGGTTCTTGCCGGTGTTGGCGCCTCCGTCGCGGACGAAGTCGCGCGCGATGCGGTCGAAGAGCTGGCGGACGTTCTCGCCCGTCTTGGCCGACGTCTCGAAGACGGGACCGCCGCCTGTCTCGCGCGCGAACTCAGCCACGGCCATGAAGTCGACCTGCCGGGCGTTGGCGTCCTCCTCGACGAGGTCCTTCTTGGTGCCGGCGAAGTAGAGGCGCGCGGCCGGCTCGTGCTGGCGGAGCTGGGCGGCCCAGAAGAGCGCCTTCGTCCAGCTCTCCTTGTCCGTCAGATCGTAGCAGAGGACGGCCGCCCACGCCTGTCGGTAGTAGATGCGCGACATCGCCTGGTAGCGCTCGCTGCCCGCCGTGTCCCAGATGCCGAGCACGACCGGCCGGCCGAACGCCTCCGTCCTCTTCGCCCCGTAGGCGGCGCCGATCGTGTTCTGGTAGGGACTGTCGGGAAAGCGGTTGTGCAAGTAGCGCTCGACCAGACTCGTCTTTCCGCCGTACTCCTTGCCCAGCAATACCACCTTCGCGTCCACGCGCCCAGCGCTGCCCATGCCCGCCTCCGCCTGCGGCCTCAGTTCAGCCGAACCAAAATTGACGATCAGTTACGCTGATGTTCTCTTGCCTGAACAACGAGAACCAGGACAGACTCTTCAGACAGACGGACAGACGAACACGCGGGGTTCTTCATACTTGACTAGGGCCCAGTCGCACGCATAACAACGCGGCCGACTACAGCGCCGCCCGTTGCAGCGCGCTCCTTTGCCGTTTGCACTGAGACGTTAGAAAGGTGGGCGACTGAAATACACGGCACGGTCAGCGCATGCGATCACAACGGTGCCCACCGTTGGGAAGCAGCGATTCTTTGACTGCGACCGATTGCACAAGCACAAGCACCGACCACTCTGTTCTCAGCTCTTCTGATAAGAACTTTCGACAGACGCGTGCATAATCACGTGAGCACCATATGAGCAGTTGGAAGCAAACCAAAACGAGTCGTCGAGATGACTATGGGTTTTGCCACATTGTACACAGTGTATTTTAGTGATTCATTTGTTCCCGTACTCTGCTTATTTTCTGTGGGCAATCAGCCGTCAATTGCACCCAGCATCACATTTCAACACCTCTAATAACAGTGATTATTCTGGTGCCGTATTTGTTCAAGCAATTTTACTCGCTTTACGAATACCGTATACGTTTTTGTAGTTTTTTTGTTGAGAATCTACTAGGTGGACATCGATAGGGATTTTGTTTCGTTTTGCCCACTAGAAATTTGCTCGCGAGCATGTATCGCTCCGTTCGCCCGTTGACCCGCTTGGGTCGCTCGGCCGTCAGCCGGCTAGCAGCACAAAAGGTCCGTTTCTTTAATGTTTTACCTTAGTATTCAGATGGTTGAGTGAGCGACTGCGTTTCAGATGGTTGCTTCTGCACCCGGTGTGGCTCAGATGTCGACTTCTTCATCTCGACAGTCGAGTGAGCATTGCGCCGTTTATTTTAGCTATGGGTCGACGCAGCCTCGTCGCGCTTGCAGGCGCGGAAGTGTCGTCAATTTTGGAGCAGCGTATCCTCGGCCAAAAGGAGAAGGTGAACCTGCAGGAGACGGGCAAGGTGCTGTCGATCGGCGACGGCATCGCGCGCGTCTACGGCCTCAAGAATATCCAGGCGGAGGAGATGGTCGAGTTCTCTTGCGGCATGAAGGTGCGTGTGCGCGGCTCGGGTTGGGTGAGAATGAGGAGGGTTTGGTTGGACGGCGCTCTCGCCGCAGGGCATGGCGCTGAACTTGGAGCCGGACAACGTGGGCGTGGTGGTGTTCGGCAACGACAAGGAGATCAAGGAGGGCGACGTGGTGCGGCGCACGGGCGCGATCGTGGACGTGCCCGTGGGCGAGGAGCTTCTGGGCCGCGTCGTCGACGCGCTGGGCGAGCCCATCGACGGCAAGGGCGCGATCAAGACGAGCCAGCGGACGCGGACGGGCACGAAGGCGCCGGGCATCATCCCGCGCATCGGCGTGCGCGAGCCCATGCTGACTGGCATCAAGGCGGTCGACTCCCTAGTGCCCATCGGCAGGGGACAGCGCGAGCTCATCATCGGAGACCGGCAAACCGGGTCCGTGCCGCCTTCCTTCCCACCGATACGTTTGCTCGCTCGCTCGCGTCAGCCCTGTCAGCCGCGTTTAGGAAGACGGCCATCGCCGTGGACACGATCATCAACCAGCTGCGGTTCAACGAGTCGACGGACGAGAAGAAGAAGCTCTACTGCATCTACGTGGCCATCGGCCAGAAGCGCTCCACCGTCGCCCAGATCGTCAAGCGTCTCACGGACGCCGGTACGCGGAAGCAGTGTTGGCGAAGTGTGCTGCGTAGTGGGATGGGACGGAGGGGGGACGAGACGCTTGTAGGCGCGATGAAGTACACGATCGTCGTGAGCGCCACCGCTTCGGATGCGGCGCCGCTCCAGTACCTCGCGCCCTACTCGGGCTGCGCCATGGGCGAATACTTCCGCGACAACGGCAAGCACGCGCTCATCATCTACGACGACTTGTCCAAGCAGGCGCGTCCAGCTCGCGCCCACTGCGCGCCACCGCCCGCCGCGCACCGTGGAGCGAGTCTCGTCGTCGTGGCTGGTCGTTTGCGTTCAGGCCGTGGCCTACCGGCAGATGTCGCTGCTGCTGCGCCGTCCCCCGGGCCGTGAGGCGTACCCGGGCGACGTCTTCTACCTGCACAGTCGGCTGCTGGAGCGCGCCGCGAAGATGAACGACGACTTCGGGGGGGGCTCGCTGACCGCGCTGCCCGTGATCGAGACGCAGGCGGGCGACGTGTCGGCCTACATCCCCACGAACGTCATCTCCATCACGGACGGCCAGATCTTCCTCGAGACCGAGCTCTTCTACAAGGGCATCCGACCCGCCATCAACGTCGGCCTCTCCGTCAGCCGTGTCGGCAGCGCCGCCCAGACCAAGGCCATGAAACAGGCGAGCGAGCGCCTCTCTTCGCCTCCCTCATTCTGACGACTTCACTGTGTGTGGTATGCACCTTAGGTGGCGGGCAGCATGAAGCTCGAGTTGGCCCAGTACCGCGAGGTGGCCGCCTTCGCGCAGTTCGGCTCCGACCTGGACGCGGCCACGCAGCAGCTCCTCCAGCGCGGCACCCGCCTCACGGAGCTGCTCAAGCAGGGACAATACAGTGCGTCCCCGTGCGCCCAGCGCGCCCTCCTTCTGCCTTCAATGGCCATTCCTTTTGCAGCGCCCATTCCGATCGAGGAGCAGGTCTGCATCATCTACGCCGGCGTCAAAGGCCATCTCGACAAGCTGGACCCGGTCAAGATCACCACTTTTGAGAAGGTGGGTTGCGCGCGCGCGCTCGCGACCCTGCCGCGCGGTACGGACACGGCCGGCCCCGTCTGTTGCAGGAGTTCGTGGCGCACATCCAGGCGAGTCACCAGGACCTGCTCAAGACCATCCGCCAGGAGGGCCAGATCACCGAGAGCACCGACCTCAAACTCAAGTCGGTCGTCACCGAGTTCCTCGCCGGATTCAACTGAGCCCTCGGCTGCTCGCACTCCTTTACCGAGCCCCCTTGGCTTGCTAGGCTCTTTCTTCGCCTTTCCATGTAGTAGGAGCCGTCGAGAGACGAGGAAGAGAGAAGAATTTTTAATGATGCTAGGAGTGCTCGGTCGTTCGCCCTCCCGCCCTTCCAACCTGCCAGGCGGACAGACCCCTTTCGTTCCCCTCCCCCCTCGAGGTTTGTTGTGCGTGGTGTTTAGTATGCATTGGAAAATAGAGCGTTGCGGAAAATCGTCGCCGCCCAGCCTGGTGCGTTGTTGACGAGCAGTGCTGTCGTAGAGACGACGCTTACCTACCGGTTGCCCTTTTGCGCCACGTATCTCGTGATGACGTCGGCTCGCGGCGCCGCAGATTCTCGCCTCGCAGTCGTCGTCATGAGTCTGTTCGGCCCTCCGGCGAGCCTGCTGCGTCAGCCGCCCGGCAACGATGACGACCCCCTATCGACAGACGGCAAACGCGGCAGCGACGCGACCACTAGCTGCCACTTCAAGAAGCTTCGCAGTCTCGTCGTGCACCGCAACCAGTACTTCCGGCCCTCCCTGAAAGAGGCGTGGCAGTTCTCCTTCGGCAGTGCGCAGCCTCCGACCGACGTCGCTGCCGACGACGCCACCGACGAATTGGTCGAAGAAGTGCTCAGCGTAGTCGCCGACCGTTTGCTGGCGCTCAGCCACACCGTCGCCGCAGCTCACGGGTGCGTGGGCCGCCGTCGAGTTGGGGTTGTCGGATTCTGAGTTCTTCATCTCTTCAGATGGGAATCGAACTTCTGCACGAAGTCGGCGGCCGTTTCGGCAGCGCTCGTGTACGGCGAGTCGACGGTCTCGCGGCGGCGCTACGTGGAACGCGAACTGGCTTTCTACCTGGGCGTTGGGGGCGCGATCGTGGCCGCTCTGCCGGCGGCGCGACTCCGCGATTGCCCCGCCGCCCTGAAGCTGGGCCGCGCCGCGCTCGCCTTGCAGAAGACCGTGGAGACACTAGCCGCGGATGCGCCCGCCGTTGAGATTCCGCAGAGTTTGACGGAGACCGGCTTCGATGAGGTGCTGGCTGCCTTGCGTTGTTCTTGTTGTTGGTTGGAGATGCTAGCAGAGAGTGTCTGTTTAGGACAAGGAGCCGGAGAGTCGCAAGCCGACGCTGAAACGCTTCCAGTCCATCAAGCTGACCGCTGAGACGGCGCATGACGAGTTTTTGCTGGACGGCCCGGCTGACGGCGAGTCGCCGCGGCGTCGGCAGCGGAATCTGCTCGAGAAGGTGGCGGCCGACCCAGCGAGCTTGGCGACCGTCGACGCGGACGCCTTTGAGGAGTTGTGCCTTGCCGCCTCTGCGGACGCTAGTCTAGAGCTGACCAACTCGTGAGCGACGCTGTCGTGTCGTGGCTCGTGCCGATATTTCGACTGGCAACATTTTTGAGGTTGGTGTTGTCCATTCCGGCTGCTCGATGCCTGCCGTCGGAGTTGGCTCTGGAGCGTCTCGTGCGTCTGCTGAAGGCGGCCTTCGACGCTGTCGGTGTGTCCCAGAAGCTCGTCGTCATGGACGTGCTCGCAGAGCGCGTGGGCCGCGTCGACCTCGTCCCATTCACGCCCGTGCGTCCCCTCCCTCCCTCCCTCCCTCCCTCCCTCCCTCCCCCTCCCTCCCTCCCTCCCTCCCTCCCTCCCTCCCTCCCTCCCGCCCCACCTTTCTGTCGGCGCCGTTGCCGACAACCGTTCGTCGTCGTCATCTCGCAGAATTGGACGTCCGAGCTGAACCAGCTGTTGTCGTCGGTGAGCGCCAACGACGTGACGGTGGGCTACGACGCCTCGGACGAGTTCCTCCAGCGCTTCTGCTGGCCGCTGCTCGTCGCGCCCGAGGTCACCGTCCGCCGACTCTTCTCCTTGGCCATGGACCTCGCGCCCACCGCCGCCAATATCGTCAAAGTGCCTCCGTTTGTTGCCCACTCGCTGAGCAGCGCCACAGCCGCTCTTTCTCTCTCCAGATTCTGCAGAGAATCCCGCCGCTGCGCAAACTGAAGCGAGAGGGCCAGTGTCTGATCCTGGACAGTCTGCGGTACGTGCTCGACAAATACTTCGTGGCCACGACTCCCTCGGACGGCGGCGAAGAGGACGAGCTGCGGTTTGCGCTCGAGGAGAAGTTCTCCGTGTTCTGCTCGCTGCTGGCGCGACAGGCGCGCGGCAAGGACCTCGTCATCCCGCCTCTGGGTGGGCGGGCGTGCGCGCTGCAGGCAGGCAGTCGGCTCCTCGACAACATGCCGCGTTCTCTAGTGCCGGCGACGAAGCTGCTCGTCCGCTTTCTCCTGCCGCTAATCGAGTCGGCGCCGCACGCGAACCTGGCGCTCAAGTGCCTCAGTCGACTGCTCTCTCAGACGCAGGCCACGCTCGACTGGCGCGACGACGACTACGGCCCCTCGTCTACTGGCGCCGCCGAGAAGGGTGCGCCGCTGTCTCTGCTCCGTGTCGTCGTGTTTATGTATGGGAAGACGCAGTTTAGGCTGTTCGATTTCGCACTCGGCATTGCTGGCGCTGCTCATCAAGTTGGCGGCGAAGGCGACGCGCCACGGCACCGCGGGCCCCAACCAGTGGGTGGGAGTGGGCCAGAAGCACGTGCCCATCGCCAAGCGGTGCGGCGTCTCGTCGTTGCTTCTGCGCAGAGCATTGTGCCGCGGAGATCGACCGGATTCTAGTTCCCTGGTCTGTCTGGCCTGGCGCCAGCTGTGTCGTCGTCTGAAGGAGGACGGCATGGAGATGGCGTCGCGGGAGACGCAGGCCTTGCTCAATCTCATGAACGAGCTGCGCTGGGAGCAGAAGCTGTCGTTCGTAGCCGAACTCGCAGCCGCCTGCGCCGCCCTCAACGACTCCGCTCCCAAGCTGGCCGTTGAAGTGCGCGCCATTGCTTTGCCGCCGCCGAGGCGCCGGACGTTGGGAACGGTGAACGGTTGCAGCTGCCGTTCTGCCTGCAGTCGAGTCTCGTGGCCGCGAGCAGCGGCGACGCTTCGGCCGCTGGCGCGACGCAGAGCGGCGAAGGGGGCGCGGCGTCGGCGCTGGATCGGTTGAACTGGATCGCGTTCAAGTGCTGCGACGTGGACGGAGGCAACGTCTACTGCCTGCTCAAGAGCCTCTTCGAAGTGGCGCTCGTCGATGTCGCCGTCGCCAGAAGCCTCGCCTCCGCCGGTGCGTGCGGCAGAATCTGCGACGTCGCCGTGTTCGTTTGACGTTTGACACAGCGGGCACGGCTCACACGGGTTCAGTGGCGAGGAGAGTGGACGAGCTGTCGGCGCGCGGCTCTCTGCGCGGCCTCATCGTGGCGGCGGTGGGCGACTGCGTGCGCGAGGCGCTGTCCAAGCGGGACGTGGACCTCAAGTACTGGATGGGCTTCGTCGTGGAGTTCCTCTCGAAGCTGGGCGCCGTACAGAGGACCTTCTACGCGCTCGACGCGCTCAGCGACTTCGTCATGCAGGGTGCGCTGACTGACGACGCAAGGGACGGGGGTGGAGGGCGTGTTGTTGTTCTTCAGGTCTGCAGTCGGTGAGCGGCGTGCTGCTCGTGGGCGACGCGGTGCTCGCGACCGTCGCCTTCGCGAGCGGCGCGGAGGCGGGCGGGGGCGCGGCGTGTGGGCCGGGCCGGCTGGTGAACCTCTACTGTCAGCTGGTGAAGTTGAAGAGCGACGAGGTGACGGCCGCCTACAGGCGCGCGGCCAAGCAGGGCAAGGCCGACTCCGCCTCGCCGCCGCTCCAGCGCTGCCAGGCACTCAAGGCGGACGCGGCCATCCGCCAGCTCTACCAGCAGTGTGCCATCCTTCTCGGCATGCTCGCTGACTCGCCCAGCCTCGACCTCTCGGCTACGGACGTGGTAGTGTTGGCGCTTGAATCGGTCGGTTCTCTCAGATGTGCGGACTAACGCTGAGCTCTTCCTCATCAGCTGGACGGTCTCAGAGGGTCCATCGTGGAGCTAACGACGCGACACACGGAACTGGCGAACGCGGTGGCCAACTTCGACTTCTGTAGTTGCTGGACCAATCGAAAGGTCGACTTTGAGCAAGACACCCACTCTGCCGACGCCCAAATGGTCAGTGCACTTGTCTAACTGCAGTCGTCGTCGTCGTCTCTGCCAGAACTACGTAATCGTCGCTGCCGCCCTTTGCAGAGTCCAAAAAAGGCGTCGGACTCGGCGGCATCGGCGCCTGTCACTCAGTCGGCTACGGCCACGGCCGCCGGCGCGTACCTGTCGCTGGGCGGCAGTCACTCGGTTCCCAACCGACTCGTGCCCGCCGGCAGCGCGCTCTCGAGTCTCCAGAAGGCCAAGGACGACGCCTCGGCCGCTGTCATTCGTCTCTCGAGGCCCGCCGAACGTCAGCAACGCTCGCAGAGTGAGTTGCGTACTCGTCTGGTCCTGTCACACTGGGAATAACACAACACTTCTCGCAGACGCGATTCGCTTTCCCGGCTTCGCCGAGCAGCTAAAGGGCGACGCCGCCGCCGCCGCCGCCAAAGCGAACAGCAACAACAGCAACGCGCCCGAATTCGTCATGCCCGGTAGGGCCCCACCTATCGCACCGTTGTTCTGCGGGGGTTCGAGCGAAGATGGCGCCGGGTTTAGTGGTTGGGGCGCAGTGCTGCGAGAACATGCTGTGGGCGGCGACCGCGAGTCAGCACCTGGACGTCGGCTCGCAGAAGATGGTGCGGAACGTGTTGTGCGGCGGGCCGCACCGCTTTCCGTCCATGCCACCGCCCGCGACGACGCCGCCCGTCTACTACCAGCCGCTGGCGACGCCGCGGCCCAACGGCAGCCCGCGACCGTTGCTGTCGCTCGAAGGCCTAGAGCCGCCCGGCACGCAGCCGCAGCCGCCGCTCCATCAGGCCTCTTCTTCGAGCGTCGGCGCGCGCCGCCAGCGCGGCTTCAAGCAGCAGCGCAATGCCGCCAGCGTCGGAGCGGTGGGCGCCGGCGGTCGACAGGGCCGGCCCTGGAACGGAGTGCGCGGCGGCAGTCGCTGATCCCCCGCGCTCCTCGCGCCGGCGCTTTGTCTGAGCCGTTTTCGGTGCTGCTACAGTAGTCGTCGTGTTGATCTCGTGCTCGTCGTTCACCATTAGTTCGGCCCGAACCCCGCTCCCGCTCGTCCCACCAACAGCAACCCCACACACACCCACGAAACAACACCCCCACCCACCCAACCCCCACCACACCCCAACCCCCCAAAAAACCAAACAACACAAAAACCAAAAACAAAAAGACACCACAACAACCCCCCCCAAAACCCAACCAAAAATCCAAAAAAAACCCCACCACATCTCAAACACCCAAAATCCCCCAAACAAACCCACACAAACCAAAACCACCACAAAACCCACACCAACCACCACCAAAACACACCCCCCCCCAAACCCCCCCCCCACAAACCCACCCCCACCCCCCCCAACCACAAACAACCACAACCAACCACACCCAACAAAAACCACAACCCCAACACAACCACCACCACCACACCACCACCAAACCGCTTTACGGAGCTTCTTTTCAGCATGCGTTCGCTTGAGCTGATGCCGGTTTTAGTAGCGCTGTCGATTGTCGGTTGTGGGGGAATCGACAGGCGCGCTGTTGTTGCTCTTAGATCGTTAGAATCTCCACGCAAACGCATCATCGGTCTCGTCGTCAGTCAGTTCGTTGTCGCGACTGCTGGTGCCTACGGTATTCCTGCTTCGCCACCCTGGCGCTCTTATTGACGTCGCTTCTGAAGTTTGAGCTGGTTGCGAGTGCGTCGAATTTGGTTGTGTAAAAGGGGCCGAAGCCTTTCGTTGAATTGACCTGGCGACGCTGACAGGCGTCGTGGCTACGTACCTACACGTATGCGTGAGCGTTGTGGGCGTGAAGAAAGGCTGTAGTCTTAAGAGGTTCTTATTCTTGGAGGAGATGGAGGAGACGGCGGCAGAGGAGGCGTACGAGGTGAGGAGAATGGTCTATTCCGTCGTTCGTCTGGCGGGTCTGGACTGCGTCTGCCGACTAGGTGGGCGACGTGCTCGACCACATGGTGAACGAGAACGGCCAGGTCTTCTACCGCGTCCGCTGGAAGGGCTTCGGCGAGGAAGAGGACACCTGGGAGCCCGAGGAAAACATGCTCCAGGGTTCATGGCCCACTGTATCTCAATGTTCGTAGCATTGCGTCCTCACACGCAACTCTGCAGGCTGCGACGCCGTCATCGACCGCTACATGGAACGGATGCGAGCGAGCGCCGTCGCCGCCGACGAGCGCCAGAATTCCATGGACCAACGCGCTTCCGCAGCCGCAGCTGAAGAGGTGCGCCGCTTCTCATTATGAATGCGCCAACAGTGACACTTGTCTGTCCGCTCTTCAGCGACTGTCGACGACTTCGTCCAAGTCGAAAGGGCGTCGGAAGAAGGTGGCGACGTTCCCCTCGGCAACGGTTCCGGATTTTGCGTCGTCGTCGACGCGGCGTTCGCGGAGGATCGCGGCCGTCGTTCCGCGCGGCTTCTACGATGTCGACGAGGTTGTGCATCCCGAGGACCAAGAGGAGGACGAAGACGACAGCAGCTTGAGCACCGACGGCGGCCAATCTGCAGAGAATGTGGAAGACGACGCCGAGCAGCAGCAACGCTCCAAGAAGCCAGCCGGCGCCCGCAAACGGTAGGGGAAGAGGCGTTACCGACACGACTGCCCCTGACTGGCCGACCGGATCGCCTGTTGAAGTGTCGTCGCCGCCGGCGGCAGAGGTCGAGGTCGCGGACGAGGAGCCGCGAAGCCGCAGACGGCGAAGCGAAAGGGCGCGTCGACAAGAGCGAAAAAAGCGGGTGCGCCTCCGCAAGACGGACGAGAAGCGACGGTTATCGTGTTGGACGACGACGCGACAACAACGACGACGACGACGCCTGCGCCGGTCGTCAAGGCCTCGAACCTGCTGCAGCAAGTGGCGGCCGCGCAGAAGAAGTTGGCCATGGCTAAAGACAAAGGCGAAGTCGAGGACAGGGAAGGAGGCGGTAGCGCGCCAGCGGCAGTTGCGGCCACCGCACCGCCCCTTGGAGAGGCATCGCCGACAGCGTATCGACAGCCGGACGCCAACCTGGAGAAAGAACTCAGCGAAGACGACGAGAGCGAGAAAGGGGAGCAGATTGTTCGGGACGCAGCCGAAAATTGTGCAAAGGCGTCGCTGAGTCGAGGGGCCAACTCGCCGACCGAGGCTCTAGAAGCCGGGAATGTCGAGCCGACGAACGATATTGTCGTGGCATCGGAAAGCGCGTTGGCCAGCTTGTGCAGCAGGGAGGCGTTGACAGCTGAAAGCCCAACCGTGGAGAAGGTCCCAGTTCTGAACGCTTCGATCGCTCCAATTCCGGCTACGTCAGCCGCGGCGGTCGGCGCCACTGCCGTCGCGAGGGCTGAGGTGGCTGACGTGTCGGCGACGATGAAGGCGTCGACCGGCACGGGCGTCGACAGCGGCGCGAGGTCGACGTCTGCCGAGTTGTCGCAGTCGTCTACCGCCGAGAACGATGCTGGGAAGGGAGGCCCCTCGGTGCCAGCGCGCGCGCAGCCGCAAGAGAACGCGGGCACAACGGCGCCGCCGAACTCGTCTCCTGCGCCAGCGGTCCCTCAGCAGCGACTGTCGACGCGACTGCCGCTCGAGACGACGCGTATTGGCCTGTCGGCCCTGTTGACTCGCTCTCTCAGGCAAGAGGAGCAGCCGCTGAACAACCTCAGTCACTCGGTACGGGGCGGCGACGTCGTCGCGCGCAACTTGAAGGCGAACTGTTTTGTCTACAGCGCTTTGCGGAGGCCGTCTTGAGCGGCGAGTCGGACACGGTGAGGCGCGCGTTGATGCCATCCGGCCACGCCAAGCGCCATAGTCAGCGGATCAATCCCAGCGCCGAAGTGAACGGCGAAGGACTCTTGTACCGGGTGACAACGATAGCTAATCGCTCATCATTGGTGGATATGCGCGCAGTGGGCGGCTGTTTGCAGCGGTGCAGTCTGGCCTGTGACGCTGCCCACCAGGCTGATCAGATCATCGAGTACCTCGTGCTCAACGGCAACGCCGACGTCAACGCGCGCACCACTCCCGCCGGTCGGACGCCCCTCCACGCGGCCGTCCAGCGCTGCCAGATGTGCATTCTGCGCCAACTCGTTCAGCTCAGGGTCGGTCGCGTCACTTGTTTTGGTATAGTACGAGTCGAGCGGAGTATGGTAGCGGACCCGCTGTAGGCAGCGGTGAACGTGACCGACAGCGAGGGCACGACACCGCTGATGTTGGCCGCTACGATCGGCAGCTCGCCGGTCGCGGGCTATCTTCTCGACTGCGGCGCCGACTTCAACGCGACGCGTCCCGTTGACGGTGCGTCGTCGCTGCTGTCGGCGGATCTTGGCGTCGTCCAAGTTCGTATGCATGGACGCGACACAGGGAAGACGGCGCTGGCGCTGGCCGAGGACTGCGGCCAGGGCTCGTGCGTCGACCTCCTGAAGCAGCACGCGAAGCGCGTGGCCGACGCCTACCTCAATTGTCTGCGCAAGGACGCGCTCGTCGGCGTCACCATCAAGCGTTCCGTCGGCACGCTCCACTCGTTCGCGCTCTGGGACACCGACCTCTCGTGCGTGAGCCCCTCCCACGCGCTGCGTCGGCCGGCGGCGGTCTTGACGGCAGTGCCTCCCTGCAGGTTCGCGTTCGACTTCGAGCAGAGCCACCTGCCGAACGAGCGCTACGGCTACGTGCTCGCCTTGGCGCTGGCCAAGTGGAGCCAAGCGCTGCCGCAGGTATTGTGCCGCTTGCCCGACTCACGACGTAGCCCTATGCGGGAGGGAGCCTCGAAAGCGGAGATGCGTTCAAAGCCGATGGTGCGGTGCTGGGGCGCGGCTCCGGTGGACGCGGTGCTGCACTCGGCCAGCGCCGACGAGCTTGGCCACTCCCTGCCGACCGTGACGGAGGAGGGCCGTTTCCTGTTCGCGCTCAAGCCCTTCCTGGGCCGCAACCACCTCAGAGTGGCCCTCAACCAGCGACTGGCGCGCGGCAGTCAGCTCAAGCTCCTCGCGCAGGTCTTCCTCGTACATGCGCGCCGCGCCGTCGGCGACCCCTCGTCCTCGGCAGCCGCGGCCGCGCCCGCGCACCGGCGCCAGCCCATTCTCATACAGCGGCCCGGCACGCCCGGCACTGTCTACGACCACTGAGTTGCGATACTACATGGTGTCTCTTCAGCTCGGCTGCCTGTACGTACACGTGCGTAATGTGTGTCGGCACGAGTGTTTGCGTTCCGATCACACTTGTCCAACGTTAACTAAGTGCACAAATTTCACCGAGTCCAAATGTCAGCACACGCGTCCCTCCCTACTGGTTTCGATCACATGTTGGTCTTGACGGCCGCCAGCTTGTCTTTGGCGACCGCCTTGGGTGCGGCGACGCCGAGCTCTTTGGCCTGCGAGAAATGAAATTTTGTGTCGAAGTCGTAGTCGGACTGCGAACTGCTAATCGGACTACGAAAATGCGCTGCGTACCGTCTCTACCCCGACTCACAATGCGTCCTAGGGCCTGTAGGGTGACGGTGACCATGAAGAGGTCGCGTCCCTCGAACAGGTCGATCGACTGGAAGGTCTGCTCGTCGACGACACCCAGCTTCCGACAGCCGGAGACGAACTGGTTGATGTTCTCGAGGCACATGAAGTTCGAGGTCGGCTTCAGAATCTTGGAGACCGTGCCCTCCTTCATCGCGTTCAGCCCTCTGTGAATTGTCGGCGCCGTTCGACTCGTTGTTCTCTGTGTTACTTACTCGCACGGACCTGCAGAGAAGGACGCCGTCGTAGAGGACTTTGTGGAAGTTGTCCCGGTCGCCGGCCACCGCGAGCTCTTCGCCCGTCAGCTCCTTTAGCCATTCCAGCAGCAGCTTCGCCTCTTCTTCGTTGAACTTGGACGCTTGCTAGAAATCAAGACGGCACGTAGCGAAGCGGGAGAGTCGAGTAGAGAACCGACCTTGTCCAGAATTTTGCCGGCCATGCCAGCGGGTCGAGCTCGTCGGTAGCCGGCTGGCGAGGAACTGTTCGACATGGCGGCGTCTTGTGTTTGGTGTTGTGGACGGTTCGCGAGTTCAGGAAGCGAGCGTTGACGAGAACGGCGACTAATGCGTTTGTGGGGCGTCCGCTTGTGACTTTTGTTTGGGGCGGTAGCGGACGCGGGCGCGGGCGAAGACAAACAGGCGGGCAGACTGTGGACTGACAGCGGGACACTCGAGTGCTCCTCAAACCCGTCGAAGGCGCGCCGCTCGCGGTCGGCGGCAGCTCCTGTCGAAGTCGCGCACGGCGCTAGGCTGCAGCACAGCCAGCGCACGCACGTGAAGTGGAGCGCCCCAAGCACTTGGAGGAATCTTCCAGAAACTAGCGGTGAATAACGACCATTGGCGCCCCCGCACTGCCTCCTCCCTCCTCCTTCCTACGGCCATACTGCGAATGAATTATCTTTTTGCCAGCTCAGCCCGTCGGCGTCTATTCTTGGGGGCCGCCAGCGCTGTTGGGTTGGGAAATTTGCTGGCTAATCGACGCGGCCCGCTAGCGAAAAAGCTTTGTTTCGACTACAGCAACCTGCCACGGACGAAATCCTCCTGATGTGCAGACTAGGTGACGCACAATGTGTCTCGGCGCGACCGAAGATCACCGGCTACAACGGATGGCGACGACGACGTCAATAGGGAAGGGACGTGGCTGGCGTGAGCAATGGCGAATCTAGTCGATCAGGTAGACGCACCAATAGACAATGTTGAACGCTGAAAATGACGTCACTAGAAGTGATTGAACCCAGACCGCAGGCGCTCACCGAAGAATCCAGTCGGGAAGACGAGTCGCGAGACGACGTCGATGCGTTTCGACCGCTCTTTGTACTTTCGGAAGAAGGCGTTCTTGCAGAAGCAGCCCACTTTGCGCCTCCGACTTTTACGACTCTTCGACTTCGCGTAGCGCGGCTTCTTGCGAAGGCCGGCGCCCGCGTCGGCCGGCGCTTTCGAAGCCGACGTCCGACGGGCCGCCGGTCGACTGGCGAGCGTCTCGTTGTACTCGACCTGCAACTACAAGGG
The DNA here is from genome assembly GCA_030248085.1 of Paralinhomoeus sp. GSCO2_6. Taxonomy (NCBI): domain Eukaryota; kingdom Metazoa; phylum Nematoda; class Chromadorea; order Monhysterida; family Linhomoeidae; genus Paralinhomoeus; species Paralinhomoeus sp. GSCO2_6. The sequence goes on from JASAMY010000630.1 coordinate 26,562, forward strand.
GCGGTGGTGGGCACTCTGAGTTTGGCTTCCCGCAACAAGAGCGGTGGCCAGTCATCGCACGTGGTTCACGTTGAACTTGGCCGGCGGCACGGACGGCAACCTTGGGTCGATGAGCAGGTGCCGACCGTCGCTGATGGTCTCGGTTGTCGGTGGCAGAGGTCCCACAGTGGCGGGCGGTCGGCGCCGACTGAGACTGCGCGCCGACTCCAACATCATCATGTCCATGCGCGCTGCGTAGTTGACGAGCGCGAACTCCAACAGAGCGCCGAATATGAAGGCTGCAACGGTCGACCGCTGCACTGCACTGTCACAGGAGCAGAGGGTAGCCGCTCCAGCTACCGAGGCAAACTCCGATCCAAACGTCGATCGCTTTCGTGTAGCTGACCGGCGGCAGTTTGGCGTTAATCCCGGAACTTTGCGTGGTCATTGTCAGGAGAGTTGTGACACCTGGACAGTGATGCAGTGCTGCAGAATTGGACGTCGTGCACGCTCGTCGCAGCAGCGCTACCCAATGTGACTCTTGCGGGCACGGAGTCCTTGTCTAGCCAGAAGCTCACCCAGGAGACGATCACCAGCATGAAGCTAGGAATGTACAGCTGCAGCAAGTAGTAGCTGAATTCGCGCCGTAGAATCAGCTTCGTTCTCAGACAGCTGTAGGCGCCTGCCACAGCGCCGCGCCAAGACGGTCAGGCGGCAGTCAGAGCAAACGTGGAGCAGCGCGTAGCGGCGCACCGGTGTTGGTCTTGCTCGTACATATGCCCGTCTGGACGCTTTGCAGATCGAAGCTGGGCAGACTCTGTCGGAGGCCCTCCTTCAGCTGGATCGGCTTCTCCGTCTTCCAGATGTACTCGATGTCGGCGGTTGTGTAGGCGTCTGCGAGCGGTCCAGGGCTCGAGCGCCGGCGACAGGGGGCGCGTGTGCGGGCGCCCACTCACAGCTGGACAGGTCGATCTTGCAGACTTGCTTGTCGAGCGGGTAGAACTCGAGGCTCATGGGACAAGACAGCACCAGCGACAGTCTGCAATGGCACAGCCTCCTGCGCGTCACACTCTTACGACCCAGCTGTGTCGCTACGTTTCGTGTGGCGGAGAGAGATTGAAGCAGTTTAGCGGCGCTGACGTATGGTTCGCAGACCCACGTTATGTACACAGTGCGTTTTTCGGCAAGTGCAGTACGATACGTAGGTACAATGCACTTAGAACTGGACGAATGGTGAGTAGTAGAATGGCAGACGCGGAATGGGAGAAGCGCCCCTCACCGTACGCTGTAGAGGATGCGGCCGTCGCCGTAGATGCGGATCAAGACGTTCGGCTTGTCGATGAGGTGACGGCGCGCTTCCTTCTCGTTTTGGAAGAACGTGTCTGCGCGGCGCAACGTGCGCTGTCTCCTCGTGTATGCGGAGGGCTGGAACGAAGGCGCGGTACCGGGCATCCAAAGCTGCTGAATCTGGCCGTCCGACTGGCCGGGGTCGGCGACGGCGAGCACGACGAACTCGGGCAGTCTGGCGGTGCTGTTGACGAACGCTTCCTTGCCCTCGTAGGCGAGTCGTTCGTCCCTCCACTGCTCGCGGAACGTGAACTGCGCGCTGTACTCCTGCAAGCGACTCGCCTTTCCTTCCGCCTCTCTCTCCCCTCGAACGCCTCTTCTGCTAGCACTCGCCATGTTGACGTCGTCGATCTTGCTGATGCTCCGCAGGTAGATGTTCACCGTGACGATGACGGGACCTCCCGTATCTAGAGCAACGTATTGGCGCGATTCAGCACGTCGAACTGCGCTCTCAGTAGCACGCGCGTACCGGGCCAGGAGGCGTTGAGACCGCGCGGCCGCACGCGCCAGTCATAGCCTTTGGCGAGGATCTCTTTGATGATCTCCTGCTCGTTGACCGTGTTGAATGACTGACTCACGTTGACGCTCCCCGAGTCGAGCGTCGTCGAATTGGCGCCGCTGGAAGCGACCACAAGCCAGACGGCCCAGTAGACGGATCGGGAGGTCATGCCAGATTGGCTCCCTTCGAGTTCACCTTCGACAAGGCTGGAGTAGGAGCAAGCAGCAGGCTAGGAATGCTGCGCTCGCGGTCGCCGGGCCAGCTTCCGTCGTCGTCAGCGACGACTTCATATTTGGCAAGAAGCGCATGTCGGCGCCGGCGAACCGCGCTGCCGATGCGGCCGTGGCCTCGCCGAAGGGGAGGGGGGGGGGGACCGCTGCTGACGTCCTACCTAGCTCCGCCGGAAGCGGCCAGGCTCCTGCTTCTATTAACACAGCAGGCGCTTTCACGGCAGCGGCGACGGCGACGACATTGAAATGGCGGAGCAATCTCGGCTTCGCTCCGCGTTGTGGCCCAAAAAGTCGGACATCACTCAATCTGACCCAGCCGGAACGCGGTAGACGTCAGCGATCGAAGCCGCCATCGACAGCCATTCGTGGCGACGACCCATGCATCACCCAGGCGCCAGGGTCTCGCTATTGTAAACGATAAGGTTACTAAGTACACTTTCCTTGGCCTTACGATGCGAGCGCCACGACGAGAGGGAGCCAGGGCCTTCGCGTTGAAAATGTATGGCCCACGTATCGGCCTATGCGCATGAATTCGAAAGGAGTCGATCCAGCGACAAGGGATGCGTGTCGACAATTAGACTATTAGACGAGGGCAGGGCGGCGGCGTCTCGGCGTCGCCTCGAGCGCCGTCAACTTGTCAACTTCTACGGTGGGAAGGCGAGAAGTCAGCAGGGCTAGGGACAGCCAGGAGTCGGGCTGCTTGCCGAGCCGACGTCCTGCCGAGGCGGCTGGGGAAATTGACGGCGTCGCTGAGGGTCGGGGATTTGATTAGCTAATATGTAGTAGCGTGTCTCCCGTCGCAAAGCGGCGCCGAGGTGAAGTGCTGCCGACCGTTACGGCCGACGACGCGTCGACGAAAACCCATGCCCTCCTGGCCTCAGCGAACTGCCAATCACCGAACTGCGAATCAATAAGAAAAATAGCTCAAGCGAACTATTATTAGACCATGAAATCTCTTGTCAGTTCGCGTGCTTGCATCCGGTTTTTCCATCCATCCATCCAGAAACAAAAACGTCGCGCACCAAACAAAAACAACCAAATACGGAACGGGAGCGCGGCTAAATAATGTTCGGGCCGTCGTCTTTTCCCGACTCGACAACGACGTCGACATGCTCGGTCGAGACGGGCTGGTCGCTCGTGTGCGCTGTCGACGCCGACGTCGTACGATTGGACTCGTCGGCACCTTGGTAGGTGTAGAAGAGGTCGACGATTCGCTTCCAGTCTGTGACGACGTCCAGCTTGGCGTCGTGCGTGGTCCGGCCCTGCTCGGCGCCGTCTTGCTCCTCGACTCCTGTCGAGTACCGAGACCTTTCTCGCCGTCGCGGCACGCGACCGCAGCGCCGGCGCCAACCCTTCTCAGTGGCGATGAGCTTTGCCGTGATCGCCGTCTGCTCGAAGTCCTCCCCACCGCCCATGGAGAACGAGTCGATGTTCTCCTCCTTTCGGAGGTCCTCCTGCGCTTTTGCCGTGCACAGATTCACTGAAAGAAACCATCGCTCAGCCAGCGCCCTTGCTTCTGTCGCGAAGGCGGCGGCCGCTTACGCTTGTTCCTAATGGCGACTTTGCAGAATGTCCACAGCTTCGTGAGAATGTTGATGGGAGCTGGCGTCGCCGAGCGTTTGTTCATCTGAATTGGCACACGTGGAGTGGAACGTCGATGTGGAAGCTGCAGTTGATTGCTTGCTGGCCTGTCGAATGAGCTTGGCTCTGCCGAATTTCCACTCGGTATCGGACTTGGCTTGGATACGCTGGTAGGTGTCGCTCATCATAGCAATCAGTAGGTTGATGAGCACGATCAGCGTGACCAGCATGTAGATGCCGAAGACAAGTTTCAGAATGAACTTGCTGCAAACGGCGAGACAACAAACGGACAAGTGGAAGCCGCCGGCTGAAATGGGACGGGCGGGGGGGAGGCTGAAGTTGGACCTGAAGTCTGGAACTAGGTGAAGCGGCGGCATGTTGTCGGGCTCGACGAGGCCGAAGAGTGAGAAGAAGAGCATCTCGACGGTGTTCTCTATGCGCGCCAGCCGCATGAGATTCGCCGACTCGGCGTCTGCGGCGCGGTAGGCGGGCTGAACCGGTTTAGCGTCGACAAGACTGAGAGTGAGCGACGGCACGCTCCACGGCAACGAGACTACTCGCCTGAAAGATGGAGGTGACGTGCAGGGTGAAGCCAGCGACGAAGAGCATGAGGATGACGAGAAAGCGGGCCAGGTCGTACATGAGATCCCGAATGATGATCGCCCAAGGTCCGAACAAGTGGTGGACCCGCAAATAGTCGAGGTACTGGACGAAGCACAAGAGAAGTCCAAACGCGAACAGCTGCAAGACGGTGCGCGGCTCTTGAGTTGACATCACTCCTCGCCGGCTAAAGGCCGGCTAGCGGGGGCGCGGGCGGACTGACCTGATTCTTCAAGTAGAGCGTGCTCCTCATGAAGCGCAGGCGCTCCTCCTCAGTCTGGGGCTGCATCCAGAAGGCGGGATAGGCGAAGGCGACGATGTGCAGCTGAATGGCGGCCGCGGAGAGGGAGAGGATGAGGATGCGAATCATGCCGACTCCGCCGCCGAGGTTGCTCAGTTCGGCGACGAGAATTCCGGACAGCCAGAGGATGAGGAGGCCCTCGAGCGGGTGGGGCAGATAGCTGTCGACCTCGTAGATCTTGACGTGCAGGTTGAGGACGACGACGACGAGCAGGGCGGTGAGGTAGACGTGACTGACGAGGTGGCAGATGAACTTGATTATGGGCGACCGGCCGAGCTTGTGGCTGAGCGGCAGCGAGAAGAAGGCCCAGGCGGGCGGGCAGAGCAACGTGAGCAGGAAGAAGGCGGTGAACTTGCCAAAGCCCCACGCGATGCCGCCGTTCCAGACTTGCGTGAGGTAGCGCTGGACGGAGGCGTGCGAGACGACCTCCTTCTGCTCGTTCTCGATGAGCACGTCGAGGAAGGGATGGCCGTGGCCGTCGCGCGCCTTCAGCAGCGCCGCGGGGTCGCACTCGGAGGAGGCGATCGAGAGCAGCTCCACGGCCATGCCCTCGCAGAAGACGGAGGCGTTGTTGAGGTCGCGGCCGCGCTCCTTCTCCTTCTCGGCCATCTCGCGGTAGAGCGCCGACAGCTTCACGGCCGTGTCGATGGGCGCCGGCGAGCGCAGCACGAACTCCTCGAGCGCGCGACTCCGGTGCGACTTGCCGCAGACCATGAGGTCGAAGATGAAGCGGCGGTCCTCCATCAGCTGGTACGTGTCGTGCTCCTGCTTCATGAGGAACGAGAGACAGCCCAGGTGGTTGTGCGAGGCGGCGAAGCAGAGCGGAATCTTGCCCTCCTTCGTCTCGGCCTGCGGATCGGCGCTGCTCTGCGTGAACAGCCGCAGCACCTGCTCGTGGCCCGCGCGCGTCGCAAAGTGCATGCCCGTCCAGCCGTTCTGGTCCATGACGTTGACGCTCGAGCCCTGCGAGATCAGCAGCGACACCATGTCGTAGTGGCCGTTCTGCGAGGCCAGGTGCAGCGCCGTCCGCCCACGGCTGTCCTTGATGTGCAGCTGCTGCGTCGAGCGGCTCAGCAGCATGCCCACCACCGCGATGTGGCCCGACTGCGCCGCCAAGTGCAGCGGGATCACCGACTGAACGCGCGCGCTCCACAACCTACGCCAACACTCTAGCGGACACCACTCAGCGTCCCACCATGGTCGTAGTCGACGCGTCCACTTGCACGCCCTGAATGTTGAGCAGCGTGCGCACAAGGCCGTCGTGGCCCGACTGCGCCGCCATGTGCAGCGGCGTCAAGCCGTACTGCAACGCGAAAACACGCCACGTTATGGGAGACACACCGTTAACTTCGCATGCGCGTCGAAGCTGTATGTACCTCCGTCGCCAATTCCTTGACGACGAGATGGTTGTACAGCGGCGGCTCTGAGCGAGCGGTGGCCGGCACGTGATGCAGCAAATCACTGATGAACTCCGTTTGTCCGTACGACGCCGCCACGTGCAGCGGATTCATTCCGGTCTGGGTGAGAGACGATGCGACTACGACACGACTACGATCCGATTAAGTTTAAAACATCCAACCCTTTTGCTGCAACGACGCCACAAAACCCTATCGAACAGGTCGATGAGCCTCTGATGGCCGTTCTTCGCAGCGAGGTGCATGGCGGTCATCCCGTGCTGTACAACACAATGTCACCAAAAAAAACAAACCAGAACACAAAAAAAAAAAGGGGGGGAAACCCCCCCCAAAAACCCCCCCAAAGCCCGCGAAAAAAAAAAAAAAAAAAAAAAAAACCAACCCCAAAACAAAAAAAAACAAGACCCCCCAAAACAAAAAAACCCCCGCCCCCACAAAAAAACACACCCAACACACCACAAACCACACACAAAAACCAAAAAAAAAACCACAAAAAAAACAAAAAACAACAAAAAAAAACAAAACCACAAAAAAACAAAAAAAAAAAAAAAAAAAAAAAAAAAAAAAAAAAAAAACAAAAAAAAAAACCCAAACCACCACACCCCCCCCCCCCCCCCCCCCCCCCCCGCTAACCTGGCGTGTTCCCTAAAGTGATTAATTACCGCATTTTCGTCATCGTCAGAAGCGCCATTTTCCAGTAGAAATTTCACGATGTTTCTGTGTCCGCCTGCCGCCGCCATATGCAACGCTGTCGACTCGGTAGTCTAAAGCACGTCCAAGACTCGGGGGGCCTTGAGCGAATCATTTCCGTCGACAGTACAGACGCACCTTAGTCTTGGCCTCAATGACCATGGCCTTGTCGATGTTCATGAGCTCCTTGACGACGGCCATGCTGCCCTTGATGGCCGCGATGTGAGCGCATGTGAAGCCGTTCTCGTCCACTGCCGTCAGCACGCCACGGTTGTTCTGCTTCAGCTTGAGGAACAGCTTCACCACTTCCGGATAGTCATTCTGAAGACGCACGCGTTCCTCGCCGCCTTTTCTCGTGCCATGCGTCTTGGTGAACGCTACAAGTTTCAGCCTTGACTCGAAGGCGCAGCTCTTCTAGTGGTTTTTATTTTTCTTTCGTTCTTTGTTCTGCACAAGCTGAAGATGAGTGCGCCATCGCTGCGGCCGCAACCGAAGCAGATTCTGACGGTGGAGTCGGAGCTCGCGGAGGGTCGGCTGCCCCGACGGTACGTCATCGACGAGCACGCGCAAGAGGAGCAGACGCCCGCCGGCCCCGTCGACTCCGAGTACGCTCTCGTCGACTTGCGCGGCTTTCTCGTCATGACGACCGCCGTCTCGCCTGCCGACGTCTCCGCCGCTGCCACCCAAGACGTCTCAGCCACCGTCACCCAAGATGCCGTCGACAACTTCATGCGCCAGTCGGCCCAACTCGCCAAGTCGCCTGATGGCAGCAGCGACGTCGACGTCGACGCCGCGCTGGCCCGGTTCCACGCTTACGGTGCCGCCGTCACCGCCGAGGCCGCGCCCCAGCAGGCAAGCGCCGTCGACCACTTCAAGAGCCAGCCAGCCCAACTCGTCGAGCCGCCTGGCGACAACGATGACGCGGCCATGGCGGACCGCCCCGTCGTCAACGTCGCGGACTCCAGCTCCGTCCAGAGTCACAGCGGCGCCAGTGACAAGGCGGCAGCGATGCACGACCATCTCGCGTCCAACGAGCTGTACCGTCCGAACCAAGATGCCCAGATGGCGGCGGCTGTGTCGCAAGGAATCGGCCAGGCGCAGATTTCAACTGCTGGCATCGACATCGACGGGCACAAACAACAACCGGACGCTGACGACGCGGTGATGGAGCTGCCACAGGAAGCCGCCGTTCAGGACAGCGAGAAGGCGGAGGTGTCGAGCCCTGCGGTCGCAGCTCACGAGCCGCTCGCTCAGATGTCTCCAGCTCCCGCCGACGACGAGATCCGCCACAGCATCGGAGCGGTGGACGACGTGGCGGTCGGCAGCCCAGTCTCCTACAGTAAGGCGATGACCCAGCCGCTAGCGACTGCGGAGCCGACGACTCGACGACGGACCGGAGTGCCCCCTTCGCAGCGGGCGCGATTCATGTACGCGCCGATGGATGCAACGGACCAGGAAAAGATCAAGATCGTCTCGCAACAGGCCGGCCACCGTCTTTCGCTGCCGCAGCTCAACAACTTGCGCAAGATGGCCATCAAGGAGCTGAAGCTGTCCTCTGGCATGACGACAACGCCCGCAGCTTCGGAGCAGGCCCAAGGAGAGCAACTCGAGTGATTGGAACGGACCGCAGCATGATCAACGAACGCTCGCTGGTGTACTTGCGCGTCGGTAGCAGTGCGGAACGAACCTCAGCGGCGAGATGCAGTGGCGTTTGTCCCTTGTTGTCGCGAGAGTTGGGGTTGGCGCCGAGCGCGAGAAGCGTGCTGGCGACGGTGAGCTGTCCGTGCTTGGCGGCGTAGTGGAGCGCCGTCTGGTTGTCGAGCGTCACGGAGTCGATGGAGGCGCCGTGGTCCCGACAGAGCAGCGTCACCACGGTGTTGTGGCCCCACTGGGAGGCCAGATGGAGTGGCGCCTCTCCCATCTTCGTCTTGCTATTCACGAACGCCTTGTTCTTGAGCAGCAGGTCCGACAGCTCCTTGTGGCCGTTGGCCGCCGACAGGTGCAGGCCCGTCCTGCCCTCGCTATCGAAGACGTCGACGCGCGCGTGGTGATCGAGCAGCGTGCGCACGACGCCTGTGTGGCCGCGATCGCACGCCTCCAGCAGCGGCGACCAGCCCGACTAAACGCGAATGCGTAGTTTTGCCAGTTGTTCTCAATTCGTGTAAACCTTCGACTGCTTGTTGAGTGCGATCTGAACGGCGCCCGGCCCGATCTTCTTGACGATCGCCAGCAAGACGTCCTCGTTGCCGCTCCGCGAGCAGTGGTGCATCACCGTCTCGCCCGTCTGCACGGCGGCGCGCGCTCTACGCACGGCGTCGACGTAGCCGACAGACCAAGGAGCTCTGGACGTTGATGTCGCCGCCAGCGTCGATGAGCAACTCCATCAGCTCGGCGTCTTCCCTCGGCTTGTGCACAATCTCTTTCGTAATCTCCGCCGCCAAATGCAAGGCCGTGAACCCGTCCTGAAGCGAGCGACCTGTTGAGACACGAGTACAACAAAATTGGCGATTCGCCTTGTTCTTCTGGTTAACGAGCTGCGAGGGGTCGTTGACGGCGCCGAGCACGAGTTTCGCAGCCTCGTAGTGGCAGTGGCGCGCGGCCAGGTGGAGCGCCGTCTCACCAACGGCCGACGCGGTTCGCACGTTGGCGCCTTCTTGGAGCAGCAGTCGAATCATTCGTGGACGTCCTCGACGCGCGGCGATGTGCAGCGCCGTCTCGCCGTTCTGTCAGCGACCGCGTCGACAACACCGGGAAGAGGGGGCTGGTGGGTGGAGCCAGAGAGAGAGAGTCACCTCCTGCTCGACGTTGACCTCGGCGCCGCTCTTGAGCAGCATCTCGGCGCAGGCGAACATCGCGTCCGTCTCCTTGCTGGAGGCGTGCCCGGCGGCCAGGTGGAGCGGCGTCTGACCCTGCGGCCCGCCGCGCGTGTGGCAGTCGGCGCCGTAGCCGAGCAGCGCCTCGACCACCTCGGCCTTGCCCCACTGGACGGCGATGTGCAGCGCCGTGTAGTTGTCCTTGGTCGTCGTGTTGACGGGAATGCCCTTCTGCAGCAGCGTCTTCACCACCTCGACGTGGCCCATCGCGGCCGCGTTATGGATGCCCACCGCTCCCTTCTGCACGAGAAGACTGACGCGTTCGACTGCGCCGCGCCGCCGTTCGGCTCGCGGCTCGCCTTGTTGGGCATGTGCAGCGGCACTCCGCGCTTGAGGAAGGCGAGCGCCACCTGCGAGTGGCCGTTCTGGGCGGCGATGTGCATGAGCGTGTCGCCCTGCTTGGTCCGCGCCATGATGCTCGCGTGGAACTTGTCCACCAGCAACTCGACCATGTTCGTGTAGCCGCGCTCCGCCGCGACGTGCAGCGGCGTCTTGTCCTCCTGCAATGGCGCTGGCGGTGGCGGCCACTGAGACCATCAGCTCTCTCAAGCCTCTCACTATACGACTACGTCCGACTTACGACATCCGCGATATCCGCCTTAGCCTTCATGCGGTACAGGTCGCGTAGCATCTTCTCGTTGCCGACCTCGGCGACACAATGCAGCGCCGTCCTGCCCTCTTTCTAAAGAGCAACTGCTTAGTGCATGTATCGTACGGTTTGCGCAGTACATTTCGAATGTTGGGATTGGGCGAATACTCTTGGAGAATCTTCACGAGTTCCAAATTGTCCTTTCGGCAGGCGATGTGAAGCGCCGTGTCGCCGGTGTCCTTTCGTTTGGCGGCAATCTGGGCGTCGGCGGCCTGGAGTAGGAGCTCGCGGACGACGACGATGTTGACGTGCTCGACGGCGTGGTGGAGGGGAATCGCGGCCAGCTTGTCCTCCACCAGGCGACTGTCCTTGCCCGCCACGTTCGTCGCGCGCAGCAGCACCTGCACCGCCGGCAGCACGGCCGCAGCCGGCCGACCGCACGCCATGTGCAGCGGCAGCTGGCCGCTCGTCTGAACGACCGGCACCGGCCCTCTGACGAAAGGGGGATCATGGCGACGCAAATGTCCTGTTGAATGGGGGCACTCACGCCAGCACCCTTGGTCACCGAGATCTTCTTCATGGTGATGAGGTGGCGGAGGATGTCCTCTTTTGCGTAGGTCGCCGCAACGTGCGCAGCGGTGCGTCCATCCTTGGTCATCTCGTTCAAGTTGGCGCCCAACTCCAAGAGACGTTCCACCGTCGACGTCTTCCCTTCCTTGACCGCCAGCAGATACGGTGTGAAGCCATTCTAGAGAAGGCGACGCAGTAAATTGGTCAGCGCTATTCGCGTCCGACCATCACCTCATCGGCGACGGCCAGGTCGAGCTTGTCCTTGGTGGCGTGGCGAAGGAGGTTGTCGACAGTCAGCCAGTCTCCCTTCTTGCAGGCGTTCAGCAGGCGCGTGCCGGCGTCGAACGCCTCCGGGCCTTTGCGTCGAGCTACGGTAGGCTTGTCTTTCTCCGGCGGCGGCGGCGGCGGCAGCGGCTGCGGAGCGGGCTGACCGACTGCCCTGTCGCCTTTTGTGGGACCGTCGTTGTCGAACTTGCTCTGGGTTTCGGGTAGCGACGCGGCGGCAATCGTCGGGGCCGCTAGTGCAGACGGCGCCACCTTTTCAGTGACTTCGGCAGCCGGAGCGCTGTCGTTGTAAGTCTGTCGTTTGCTGCTCTTCTGTTCGTCCGATGAGGCCGAGCTGCTCTTCGTCTTAAACATCATCTTCTTCCGCTTGTTGGCCACATCTTCGTCTTGAACATTGAAGAAGCCTTCGCGAGGCTTCTCGGCCGGTTCGGAAGTCTTCAGATTGGTCCGACTGGCTTCGAGACTGCGAGTGGCTTCCTCGATCTCCAAGACGCTTCGCTGGAGTTCTTTCTCGATGTCGCCACTCGCCAACGCCGTCGCAATGATGCCCTTGCCACGAGGAGAGCGAGCGTTGCCCTTCTCGTTGCCGTCTCTGACGATCGCGAGGAGACGGTCCAGATCGACCGGCTTTTCTCCTGGATTCTCCTCCTCGTCCTCGTCCCCCTCGAGCTTCCACGCCGGGTCACCCACGATTGTTGCCTCAGCGATCGCGATTCCCGTTGGACTGGGAGGCGGCGCAGCTTTGTTGCCTTGAGGAGGTCCGACGGCAGCACCGTCGTCGTCGGCAACTGCGACAAGTTCGTCAGCTGGCTGTGTGGCTTGCTCGTCATTGCCCGTTCCCACAGCGTCCCCCACTCCAGCTCCCATTTTCGCAAAAGGGACCCTTTGTTCGTCGAGCGGTGCGTCACCTTCCCTTATGCCGAGAAGGTCCAAGGACGTCTCTGAAGCGGCCCTTTTTGCGAATGCTTTTTCTGGTTCGTATGCCTCATTTGCGGTAGGGGAGGACGGCTCGGATCGAACGGTCGCAGTCGCTACATCACTGATGGCGAAAGGCGCCGCAACGTCGTCAGCGTTCTGGACGATGCGACGACCGTCGCTGCCGTACAGGGACGACGTGGTCGCCTTTCTCGAGGCACCACCAGTGCCACCGCCTTTCTGCGCTACGCCTGCTTTTCGGTTTTTGCCGAGGGACCTAATCCAGTTGCCTCCAGAGGTCGACTTGTTCTTCTCCTTGGTCATCTTCTCGCGGAGCAGCTGCGTTTTGTTCGGAGCAGCGCCATTCTTGACGGAACCCTTTGGAGTCGCTTTGGTTCCACCCGGCTCCGACACGGCAGTCGAATCCGTGTCTGGCGAATTGCCACTCGATGCGAATTCCTTTCGTTGACGCCTTGACATTTTAGTTGACGGCTGACCAAATTTGCATAGGGTCGGTAACCACTAAACAGAGTAAAGAGTGTAATATCACACAGGTTGGCTACAATCGAAGTAAACAGTCGGGATCGAAAGTACGTATCGCGCCGCGCGAGGAGAAGGCGTTGGTCGACGTCAGGAGTGCGTCGAAATGCGCCTAGCGGCGCTGTCGGCTGGTCGCTGTCAAATGCCAAGAAACGGAAGTCGTTCCTAGGCGACCTGGAAGCGGAGGCAATTTGCCATGCCTGCTTGGATAATCGACAAATGGTTGCGACTGGCGCGCTGGCTCCAAAGTTTGAAGGCGAAAGAGCGGCCTTCCTGTCTCAGCACAGCCGCCGACGTTTACAGCGCGCAGCAGAGCAGCTGACCTCGGATTTGGCTGACGCCTACGCACGGTCATGGCTTTCACTGAGCACCAGACAAGACAAGCCGTGCGCCGGGTAATCTCTCTGTGCTGTCGATGAGTGCGTCCGACTGGCTGCCAGCTCGACAGTGAGCTGCGACGGATGCGCAGTCCATCCACATCTTGTGCGTCATATTTTTCTCGTGGCGCATCAGTGTGCAACACACAAATACACGTACAAGGTATCTTGCATAGAAGGGGACGCATATTACACGTTTCTGCAAAATCTGTGTGTGTGTATGACTATTCTGGGGTGCGCGCCATATCCGTGGCGAAGACTCTTCGTCGGAAGCGTCAGTCGACGACGAGAAGTTCGGTCTGGCGTCCGCTGTCGAGCTCTCCTTCTTCCTCGGGGGACGAGAGCGGTCGAGTGGCGTCCGCGGAGGAGGAGAGGCCGAGTAGATGGGTGCGCTCGTGCTTGTGCAGATGGTCGGAGCGCATGAAGCGCTTGCTGCAGCGACTGCAGCCGAAGCGCTTGTCGCCCGTGTGAGTCCGCAGGTGGCGCTGCAGCTCGTCGCTGCGCGTGAACCGCTTGCCGCAGAACAGCCAGCGGCACTCGAACGGCTTCTCGCCCGCGTGCCACCGGAGATGCGCCTTCAAGTGCGACGTCTTGCCGTATTTCTTGCCGCAACCTGCATTGTGGCTGACGTCCCCATTTGTCCGAGCTCAGCGTAGCGCAAAGCTACTCACCGGACATGTGACAGACGTGTAGACGCCTCTTCTTCGGGTCGTCATTGACGGCAGGTGGGCTGACGCAGTTGGGGCATTGGCAGCGCCGACAGCGGCGCGTCTCGGTGGGCACCGGCAGCATGCGCACGGAGGCGGGCATGGGCGCTGCCGGCTGCAGCTGACCCCGAAGCTGCTGCACGTAGAGTTCCGTGCGAGCAGCCGCCGCGGCCACGGGTGCGCGCAAATAGGGCGCGAAGAAGTCGAACGGCACTGCGGCGCATAGCTCGGGAGGCGAGCCTGCTGTCGACGACGCCGACGCCGGACTGCCGCTGTACGTGGAGCCGGCGCTCGGCTTCGTCGGCGGCGTGCCATCGCTCGTCGTCGCCGGCAGGTCCAGCCATGGTCGGAACAGCGGCCGCGGTGTCTTCTACAAGAAGGAAAGGGTCATCAACGACATTTGCCACTTTTTGCATACTTTTGCCAATAGCCACCTTGCATACCGTATTCTCCATCAGTCGCATTTCTCTGCTGAAGGGCCCTCCGTGGATTACACAGCACGATCAAGAAGAGTTGGCTAGCTCTCGCGACGGTATCGTTGACCGTCCGTGTTAGATGCTCGCAGATAGTGGGCGGGAAGTTTGAAGTCGGCAGAGCGAATAGTCGACGCGCGCCGGCGGTGGACTTGTCGGGTAGACCGGTGAATCGTCCAAGTGTGCGCAAACACCTTTCGTCTTATCCTTTTCACAAATATTAGCTCTGAAGGAAGAGTGCTGCGGCTGCAAAATAAAGGGGGACGGCGGCGAATCGGGTGGGGAGGCGGGGCGAGCGCTGGACGAGTAATGACGGTCGCGCAGGTAGAGAGCGCTACGCTCCGTCTCCGTCCTGTCCCTCCTCCCCTCCCCGCATTCACCAGGGGCGCCGCCGACAGGGACGGCGCGCGACAGGGCGGGTGGGAGGAGGCGTCGGGCGGCGTCGGCGGCGAGAGTCTACAAAGGGGCGGAGCGGGAAACGCAGCCGATTAGACGCCGCTGGAGTGTGGGAGGGGAGTGGCGCAGTTGCCGTCCCCCCTTTGATCTTTCCGCAGCCGCTCTCTTTGAGCTGCGCCGCCCCCTTATCCAGTCCAGCCGGTCGGTCGACGCCGCGTCGCGCGCGCCCGCGCCGCTCTCCGCCCCTCCCTCCCTGCCGCTCGCGTTACGGCCGCGGCGCCACGGACAAAAGGCTCGCCTTACTTTGTCGGACGCCGACGCCGACGTCGACAGCGTCGTTCCATGGATGGAGTAGGGGGAAGAGTGAGTGACTGACGTGTTGAAAGGCACCGACGCCCGACGCCGCCGCTGGTCCGTATCGGGCGGGCGTACGGACGGCGTTTTCCCATTAACGCCGCCTCCCAGCGCAGCCTATTTGCGGTTGGCGACGGCGTCTCCTAATTCGCCTTCATCATCCGACCCGCCGACTCTGGCATCGTTAAGAGGCTCTGTCGTCGGCTTTGTCTGCGCGCCGCCCCGCGCCGCTTCTCCTCCTCTCGATCCACTTCCTGGCGCTGTCAGCGATCAGCTGGAGACCGTCTGCCCATCCATCTCGTCACTTCAAAACCTGCCGACAAAGTCGGAGGCACACCGCGCCCACACTCACCCACCCCCACCGTACAGTTCTGCGCGCCGACAACGCGACGCGGCTCGCCGCTCTCTCCCAATCGAGACACGCGTGCCGTCGACAGACAGCTGTCCGAAGCGCGAGACCGCTCCCGCTTGCCGACGTTGACGTCGCCACAGGCAGGACTGTCAGGACGACGTCTCGTTTGCTTTGTACCAGTCGCTCCGCCAAAATACACCAGACGACGCTGGCTGACTGACTGGTCGTTACCAAGACTACTGTAGCGTCCGTATGTATACATGTCAATTAAAACACGCCGCGCCCACTCGCGTTCCACGTGTAAAGTATAACATCCGTCTATCGTCGATCAGTTCGTATGCATGTCGAGCCGCGTTACCGTAGTGCAGAATGGAACGCGACGACTACCGTCGACTGCCGGTCGTTGCGTTTTTCTTTCTGGGCACAGTTACGTAGCCGTTGAGGTGTCGGGAACAAGAAAAACCGCGTTGTGCCCTCCCCCCCCCCCCGCGTCGGTCGCCCAGCCGTGTCGACGGACGGCGGTGGATCGCGCGCGAAGATGAAAGAGGAGCCGCCTCTGTCGGTTGAGCAGACGAATTTATGAGATGCGCCTGCGAACCAAACAACGTTGCCGTCCACCTCAAACGCTACGCGGCGACGGCGCGAGCGCGTGCGCCCCGACGCAAAACGTCGCTTCTCATTTTAAGATTACGACAGCGGCAGCGACGTGACAGCTGCTGCCTTTTGAACAGGCCGCCGCAGCAAACAGGCCGCGCCGACAACGCTGACGACAGGTAGGAGTCGTCGCGGTTACCGCCGACTTGGCCGCGCCGATGTCAATGGCGGCTGTATTGCCGTGTCAGCGGTGCGTCTTTGATCTCGCCGCCTCTCCGCCCATTTCAAAGGGAAATGGGCGGCGCAAAAACTGCTCCTTCAAAGGCCCGCCGAGTGGTGACGCGACGACGCCTTCTGAGGCAGCAGACCACAAAAGCGTCGCGCAATTACTCTGAAAAAGACAAGGCGAAGAGCCTCTCGCATTACCTGTAAAAGTAGGACGAATTTAGCTTTATATACAAGTGCTTTGTCTACCCCCAGTGGCGTAGCCAAGGCGGGGGAAGGGGGGGAAGCTTCCTCCCCCGAAATTCTCCAAAGCTAAAGCTACATAACTAACGGGGCTCTATTGGAGGATTTACGGTAAACCAAGTTCATATGGTTAAAACTAACGCATCACAGGCGGAATAGAGGCGAACCTTTGCGGCCGGCTGCTGTAACCTATGGCCATTTTGGCGAGAATCTGTTGTTCACCCGCTGCTCGATTTGGCCGATTCTGTACAGTGTACGTCTGCCGAGGTGCCAAATATCTACATTGTACAACTACTGAAATCGGTGCAGTGGCGTAGCCAGGATTTGGTTTCGGGAGGGAGCACAGGTTTCCAAGTTATCCTCAATACTCCCAGTATCCTAATGTTAGGTAGGAGTACATATTATTATTTACATAGCTACCATATTCATTCTAATTCCAACTTTGTAACAGGGTCCCCCTTGTTGCGCCGCAGGCAACAATTTTGAGATTTTGGGCTACTTTCGAGCATTTCAACCTACTTTGGGTTACTTTTGAGCATTTTGAACCTATTTTGGGCTACTTGCGAAAAATTTTAACCTATTTTGGGCCACTTTCGAACAATTTTAACCTATTTTGAGCTACTTTCGAGCATTTTTTAACCTTACAAGTGAGCTAAAATGCTTCTCTCTCTCTCTTCTTTCGCCAGGGCATTTTTGCAACAGGGTGGACCCTGTTGCATTTTTTGGGCTTCACACCATCTCGGGGAGGGGTATACCCCCACTACCCCGCCCCTTGGCTACGCCACTGAATCGGTGCCACCGGAAGACAAAAAGAGAGCAGTTACTTCTAGGAGAAGGCGTATGTTCGTTTGTGCTGATGATTGCAGCGGTAGGGGTATGAAAGAGGGAGGACACCACGCGACGTTCAGCAAACGGACGAGTTCAAGCGAACGTGCACTTTGCGCGGAGTCGCCGCGTATCACCAGCTCCATCCCAAAGCGCTATGCCGAAAGCTGGTGGTACAGTTTCCGCGTGACATTGCATCATCGATTCGCAAATCGCGACACATCTACACCTACTCAGCTAACAGACAGGGCGTAGGGCCTCAGAGTAGGATCCATGCCCTTGTAGGCGTCGGTCTTGGGCACGACGCCCTGCTCGATAATCGTGTAGGCCATCGACAGCACGGCCGTCTTCCAGTCGATCATCTCCGTCATCGCGAGCAACTCGCGACGCTGTCACGGCGCGAGAGTCGGAACCGTGACGACGACGGTCAGCTAGTAAGTGAGGAAGCCCGCACCTCGTTGCAGCTCAGTGTTATCCTCTGATCGACGAGGCGATGAACGCCGGCAAAATGGGGGCTGAGCCAGCCGAAAACGCGCATCAGCCAGCGCGGCGGCGGCCACGTCCAGAGCTTGTAGCCTAGAGCGCACACAAACGAGGGCTGGCTGCAGCGCCAACCGGGTGATGGACAACGGACGACAAAGCGCGCACTGACCCTGAGGGCCGAACTCCCTTCGGAGCAGGCAGGCCATGTCGTTGGCGTCCGCGTCGTCGGCGCCGTCCGTGTTGAGAATGATGCGCCGACCGCCGGCTCGCTCGGCCCGCATCGCGAGCACGTGCGCTCCGGCGACGTCGCGCACGTCGACGAGCAGCAACGGGACGCGAGGCAGAGGCATCCAGCCACTCAGCATCTGCCCGAACATCTGCGCCCAACAACGCAACCACTCAATGCGCGTTCGGCGCCTCGCACCCACCTCCACTATACCCGAGCCGCTACAATGCACTATCGGAGGTCCCGCGATCGGAGACGGCAAGATCGCCACCATGTCTACGGCTCGGCCCTTCTCCTTTAAGGAACTGACAAAGTCCCAAGCGGCTTTCTCCGCGAGATGTTTCAACTTGTCGTACGGACGACAGCCCTCCAGTGTAGACCAATCTTCTTCACCGAAATGTCTCTTGGATGCGTCCAAGTTGCCCGCTGAACTCTTTTTTGCATACGGATCATTTCCAGATATTCAAGCCACGGCATGTTGCGCTACTAACTCATGACGGCCGCGATGGAGCCGCAGTAGACGAGGCGCTTGACGAGCGGCTCCGCCTCGACGGCGCGCAGCACGTTCAGAGTGCCGACGTCAACCAGCTTGCCGACTTCCTTCTCATTCGGCTGGCTCTTGACGGCGACGGGGCTGGCGACGTGCAACACGAACGTGCAGCCCTTGACCGCGCTGAAAGGAACTCCGTCTGCAGTCTGCCACAACGACAGCAACGGACGGTTTCCAGCTCTGCTCGTCCGTGAGTTTCGCCTCCACGAGCTCGAGACGGCCCAGACCGGTGCGGTCTAGATCGCGAACGGGGCCGTTCTTCTTTTTGTTCAGAAGATTCCTGACCGTGCCGCGCACGCCATAGCCGGCGTCGAGCAGCTGCTTAACGCAGTGGCTCCCGACCAATCCCGTCGCGCCCGTTACGAGCACCAGCGTGTCCGCATTCTCCTCCAAACTTGCCGAATCCATCTCATTCAATTACATAAAGGCGTCAAGCTTACAAATCGCCTGCCAACACAGGCACGACAGGTCGTAATGACGAGGAACAGTTTTTGTGCACTGCTGTTATCAGCCAACGTCGCATGTTGTACACAACAAGGGTCTCAATTCAAGAAGGCGGCATTGCATGAACCGAACACTGTACGTTGCATTTATTGGAACCTTAGTCAGGGTTGGAATTAGTCTTTGACGACTATTGCAAACTCGCAACTTGCAGTGAGACTATCGGTGAATTTAACACTTGTCACTTGTGTCACAAATGTCGGCAAGTGTCAGAAAGCCGATACAACGACTGCATAGAGAACTGTTTCGTTTGATCCATACTGTGCAATTGCGCGTAGAAGAAAGGATTCCATGCCCTGTGATACTTGTTTCCATACCACAGAGCCAAATACGAGCGCTAGTATGAGCCAGAGACGCCGAGATCGAGTGTAATCAGAGGGGGGCGAGATCGGCTGCGAGCGGGGATTCACTTGGGGAGGGCGTAGACGCTGATGGCGCCACCGCCGGAAGCCTTGCCGCCGGGACCGACGGGCGCGTACTGGCTGACGAGGTTCGATCCACCTCCGCTCGGCGCCGGCGCTGCGAGAGTGAAGGTCGGCCGAGCACCGCCTCCGCCGCCTTGACCGGGCAACGGCATGTAGACACTCTGCGGCGCGGCGCTGCCTCCGCCCGACGACGGCGTCAACGGAAGGTAGCAGCTGACGAGGCCGCCGCCGCCGCCGCCACCGCCAGACGTGGGCATCGGAGCGGCCGGAGCACCGCCGTACTGGGTCTTGTCGACGGCCGTCAGGGCGGACGGGGCGGCGGCGCCGGGCAGCGCGGTGTAGGTCGACGGCGGAGCAGCTGATGGTCCTCCGGGCACGGCGGTCATGGTGGACGAGGGCGGCTGTCCTCCGGGCACGGCCGTCATGGTGGACGAGAGCTGCGGGCCTCCGGGCACGGCCGTCATGGTGGACGAAGCAGTCGGTCCTCCGGGCACGGCCGTCATGGTGGACGAGAGCTGCGCGCCTCCGGGCACGGCCGTCATGGTGGACGAAGCGGCGGCAGCGTAGCCGTAGCCGCCCGGCACAGCGGTCATGGTCGACGAAGCAGTCGGTCCTCCGGGAACGGCGGTCATGGTGGACGAGGGCTGCGGTCCTGCGGGCACGGCCGTCATGGTGGACGAGACTCCGGCACTGTAGGCACCCGGCACGGCGGTCATGGTGGAGGCGGCGGACCCGGCTGCCGGCTGCGGCTCGACGTCGAGCGCCGACATGGGCACGGCGGTCATGGTCGAAGGCGCGCTGCTGCTGCCGCCGCCGCTGCTGGGCAGGCCGGCGTAGACGCTGACGGTGTTTCCTCCGGCCGCCTTGCTGCCCGGCCCGACGGGCAGGTACATGGAGGCCCCGGGAACGCCGCCGGCCGCCGCCTGTCCTGTCGGCGCGGGAGCCTGGATGCCGCCGCCGCCTTGTCCGGGAATCGGCAGGTAGACGCTCTGAGGAGGAGCGGCTCCCTTGCTCTGGCCCGCCAACGGCATGTAGCACGAAACCACGTTGCTCATCTTCTTGTCCTATGAATTTTAAAATACAGAAAAATAAAGAAAGACAACTAAAACTTGAGTGAAAACTAGACCGTTCTGCTCCGGCTATATTGCATGAGTTGGACCTACAACAATTTATGTTGACAATGCCTCACGTTTTTTCATGTAGTACCTATGAAGCTTAAGGAATGACGGGGGAGGGGCAGACGGGGGGGGGGGGGGGGGGGGGGGGAGACAGAGAGAGAAAAAAAAAAACCCCCCACCCCCCCCCCCCCCCCCCCTTCGCGTTTGAATAAATGCAAATTTGCCATATTTGCATATCTGTGTCAGGTGTAGACATCGTTACATAAAATACATACATACATACACGTCTGTTGATCGCTGCAGTACCGCAACGGCGGCCCAGCATGCTCCATCTCGGTCGTGGTGGGGCGATGAGATACAATAGCGATATTATTTATGTAAATAGCGATACTTAGGTTCCGAAATTTGCATGTATCGTAAAGCTTGTTTCTTTTGCGTCTCAGCTGCGTCGCCTTCGAAGAACCCCTGCCGAGAAGGCAGCTACCGTACCCAAACGAACGCATCCGAACGGCACCGCTGCCACCTACGAGAGCAGCCGGGGGAACGACAACACGACGACAGCAACGCATCAGTGGCCGCCAAGAGGTGGCGACGGCACGTTCTCTTCGATGTGTTAGTACGCGTTGGCGCGCGGCGTCTATTGTCGTGGCTGCGCGCGCAGTCGCCCGCTGGGGCACTTCTTCTCTGGCTGGCTGTCGGCGCAGCCGCACCGCCGTCGTCAGCTCAACGTCGACGCTTTCCAGCTCGCCGACGACGAGGAGCTGGCCGGCCCCTACTGTCGTTCGTCTCCCATCCCACCGCCGTCGGCCGCACCGCGCCGCGCTCCTGCGCCAGCCGGAACCTGGACACGGCGCGCGTGTTGCTTGAGCCGAATGGCCCCTTCTAAGAGTGGGCCTCGTATCGCCCCGCGCCAACTGGCCGCACCTCCACCACAACGTGGCTGCCGCGCTTTAACGCAACTGACCGACCTAACGAACGACCTGGGTAACGACGCTACGTGGTACCACTGAAGGTGAATTTGCGGGAGCGCTATAACACATTGAGCATTCATTGTCTCTAGTCTAGATCTGAACTGAAGCACAGGCAGCTTTAACAAATCGACTAGGGAGTCGGGTAAGGTTTTAGTGCGGGGTCCATGCCCTTGTAGGCGCCGGTCTTCGGCAAGACGCCCTGCTCGATCATCGTATAAATCATGGACAGCACGGCCGTCTTCCAGTCAATCATCTCCGTCATCCCCAGCAGCTCGCGACGCTGGAAAAGGTAACGACGACGGTGGTCGGTCGGCCATGAACGCAAAGCGCTTGCGTACCTCCTTGGAGCTGAGGGTCAACTTCTGGTCGACGAGACGGTGGGTGCCGGCGAAGTCGGAGCTGAGCCAGCCGCCGACGCGAACGAGCCAGCGCGGCGGCGCCCACGTCCATACTTTGTAGCCTGCAGCGCACTCGAGCGGCGGTTAGGACGCGATGTTAGCCGGCCCGACGGAAAGCCCACCGACCCTGAGGACTGAACTCCTGGCGGAGCAGGCAGGCCATGTCGTTGGCGTCCGCGTCTTCGGCGCCGTCCGTGTTGACGAGGATCCGGCGTCCGCCAGCTCGTTCGGCCCGCATCGCGAGCACGTGCGCTTGGGCGACGTCGCGCACGTCGACCATAAGCAGCGAGACGCGAGGCATAGGCATCCAGCCACTCAGCAGTGCCCGGAACATCTGCACCAAACAACGCAACGACTCAGCAGAGCCGTCGGCGCGCGCACCTCCACTCCGCCAGAGCCGTGACAAGGCACTATCGGAGGTCCCGCGATGGCAGACGGCAAGATCGCCACCATGTCTATGGCACGGCCCTTCTCCTTTAGTCCACTGACAAAGTCCCAAGCGGCCTTCTCGGCGAGATGTTTCGACTTGTCGTACGGACGACAGCCCTCCAGTGCGGACCAATCCTCTTCGCCGAAGTCAGTCTTGGACGCGTCCAAGTTGCCCGCTGAATCGCTGTCGTACTGCAGCTGTCCCGGCCTTCTCGTCACGACCGATTGCTTTGGCTAACTCATGACGGCCGCGATGGAGCCGCAGTAGACGAATCGCTTGACGAGCGGCTCCGCGTCGACGGCGCGCAGCACGTTCAGAGTGCCGTCGACAGCCGGCTTGACGACTTCGTTCTCGGTCGGCCGGCCCGTAATGAGCACGGGGCTCGCGACGTGCAAGACGAAGGTGCAGCCCTTGACGGCGCTGAAACAAACACCGCCTGCAGTCTGCTGGAACTACCGCGGTCGTCTCGACAGCAACGGACGGTATCCAGCTTTGTTCGTCCGTGAGTTCGGCCTCGACGAGCTCCAGACGACCCGTGCGGTCAAGATCGCGAACGGGACCGTTCTTCTTGTCGTTCTGCAAGCTCCTGACCGTGCCGCGCACGCCATAGCCGGCGTCCAGCAGCTGCTTGATGCAGTGGCTCGCGACGAATCCCGTCGCACCTGTTACGAGCACCAAAGTCCCCGCATTTGCCACCAACCCTGACGACTCCATTGCACAAAGTTATACCAACGCGTCCAAGTTTGAAAGCGCGCCTGACAAGAGAGTGGCGAAAATGACAAGAGAACCTTACTCCGTAGTCCGTACTACGATCTCAGCGCTGCGCCACACGGTGTCATTTCTTCGACGAATCAAGGCGCAACTCAACTCATCGGTTTCAATGTACACACGCTACGTTATTCAGCGAGATCTATGGCCGACACTTAAGAATGCGGATGACACGGTGGCCCATTCGTGCTCGTCAGCAGAACATGTGGTAGAGGTGACTCGGCAAATGGCAACCACCTAAATGTCATCTCCGGCGGACGACGGTCGAACTCGGACCCCGACGACAGGGTAGAGAAGAACGGAGATGTGATAACCGATGACGCGATGACGAGCGGAATGTTCAGTTCATTGATCGTTTACGCTTTTGTGCTGCGTGTGGTGTGGTAGAGTCCAAACAAAGTTGTAAGTTTAACGAAACGCTCAATTCGATGCTATTTCAGTGTCTAAGGCTGATTTCACCTTGTTGCTGATGCAATACTCGTTTCAAAGAAATCACGCAAAGCATTTGCTCAAAACCTCATTGTTTAACAAAGTTGCACTAAAACAAGCGTATGCAAACTCTATGCAGCAGGACCTGTCACTGGTATCTCTAAAAATGGCCAGGGTCGCCTTGTCGTTGTGTCGTTGTACTTTAAATATTGAAATGCGTTGTACAGCGCGCAGTAATCCTTCGGATTAGAGGAAGATTGCTGCTGCATTGGCAGCGCCTTAGTAAATTTACAGCGTTGTTTATTTCAACAATTGCTTTTAGTGGGCGACGAAGCGACAATCCTTGTCAACCGATTGAAGGTTGAGTCGTCGAACGTCAACTGCGCTTGGTATTTTCATCGTGGAACTTGACTTATTATTGCCGAATTAATATTTGAGTATTGCTGTTGTTCCATATCTGGCTAGAGTGGTCTCAGCAGAGAGGGTAGGATGCCTCTGTCGTGTCGCTACTACGCGCAAGAGTACCCGGACATCGATGAGACGGTCATCGTCAACGTGCGCTCCATCGCCGAAATGGGCGCCTACGTCAGTCTCTTGGAGTACAACAATATCGGTGTGTTCCCTTCCCTCCTTCCATTGCGAGTCGCGCGGCTGACGAAGTGCCAACGCCGCTGCAGAGGGCATGATCTTGCTGAGCGAGCTGTCGAGGCGACGCATCCGCTCCGTGAACAAACTCATCAGGGTGGGCAGGAGCGAGTGCGTCGTCGTCATGCGCGTCGACAAGGAGAAGGGTTCGTGGCTGGGGCGCCGCGTGCGCGTGGCGCGGTGGTGGAGGTGAGGTGGACACGAGGCCGGCCGGCAGGCTACATCGACTTGTCGAAGCGTCGGGCGACGGCCAAGGACTTGCTCCAGTGCGAGGAGCGGTTCGCGAAGGCGAAGGCGGTCAGCAGCATCCTCCGCCACGTGGCCGACCAGCTGGCGTACGAGAGCGACGAGCAGCTGGAGCAGCTCTACGAGAAGGTAGCCTGGCACTTCGACCGCAAGGCCAACAAGAAGGCCGCCTGCTACGACGTCTTCAAGAAGGCCGTCTTGTGAGGGCGCTTCTCTTCCCCATTGCCGTCCTATACAGGACACGCACGCACGCGCGCACACGTTGGTCAGAGATCCCACCGTCTTCGACGAGTGCGAGCTGGATGAAGAGGTGAAGAAGACTCTCCTAGACGACATCGGCAAGCGGCTCATTTCGCAGGCGGTCAAGATTCGTGCAGGTGCAAGCAACTATCAATCAACAAGTGCCGCAGTGGGCTCACTGCTGCATTTGTCTCTGCAGACATCGAGATCACGTGCTTCGGTCCCGACGGAATCGACGCCATACGGAGCGCCTTGAGAGAGGGCCTCAAATGCTCTACCAGCGAAATGCCCATTAAGGTGGGCGCACTCGGAAGCGGAGATGCGCCATCTACACCTCTCTCTCTCTCTCTCTGTCTCTCTCCGCTCTTCAGATCCAGCTGATCGCTTCGCCCCACTACGAGGTGACCGCCCAGACGTCCGAGCGGGCGGAGGGCCTGGGCGCGGTGAGCGCCGCCCTGGAGAAGGTCAAGGAGGTGATCGAGCTCGCTGGCGGCAACTACACAGTCAAGCAGCCGGTGCGGGTCTTTCTTCTCGCCTTGTTGCTGCCCGCTCGTGACCGCGTCTCGCCGATTCAGCCGAAGGTGATGAGCGATCTCGACGAGGAGGACATCAAGAAGCGTCGTCAGGAGCTGGGTGAGTAGTCAGTCGGTGGGCGCGGCGCGCGGCCTGTGGACGCGCGCGCTTGTGCGCGGCCAGGCATCGTGGACGAGGAGGAGGGCGGGGACGAGGAGGCGGAGGACGACGAGGGCCTCGTCGCCCCGGAGGGCATCGACGACCTCTCCAAGGAGATGGACGCCAAGATGAAAGTCGCCGGCGGCGGCGGCGACGACGCCTCCGCCAGCGCCATCAACGGCCACTGAAGCCGACTGCGTGCCATACCGCCGCGCCGCGATGCGCACGCCCGCGTTCACGTGAAGTGATCAGTTGTTCTGTCGTCGGCGAGAGATTGTTGTTGGGTGGGTGGTCGGGACTCTAGCGTGTCTGCACAGTCGAGTCGGAGAATGTACCGTTGTGTCCGCGGATTCACGACAGCATTAATGAACGGGGATGCAGAATTGTCTTTTGTAGTAGAAAAGCACACGCCTGGTGCGGAAACGGTCCGTGGCAGCCTGCGCGTGGGTGGGTAGGTATTCCATCAATCGGTAATCGTGTCGCTTCTTCTCGTGTTCAGTTGGATGCTTTTCCTCTGACTAGAGAACCGTCATGTGGCTGTGTCTGTGTTTTTTGGGCTTGGCTGCCAGCTGTGCATCGGCGCAGTACGCGTTCACGAGTGCCGGCTCGGGTAGGTCGAGTGGAGTGGTGGGTTCCGTCAGTCCGTTGGCACCTGACCTGACTTGCGGTCGTTGCTCAGCGATGGTGGCGACGCTGAGCGGCCGGGAGCTGCGGGACGAGACGAAGTGCCTGGACTGCCTGACGAAGTGCACGGTCGAGAACATCGACCCGTTCACGACGCGCCACGTCGACCCCAAGCGCAAGCGCCGACACGACGCAGAGTACTGCCGACATCGCTGTCTCGCCGCCCACCCTGCCGAGTGCAGCGTCTCGAGCGGCTACACCTTCATGGGATTCGGCAACGGTGCTTCCGGGATTCCCGCACGCCCATCTGGTGCGCGCATGCCGACTGCCAACAGCGCGCGCTTTCAGACTACGGGGCGAGCACCGTCGAGCTGTAAACGCGTGCGTGCATCAGGTCCGCACACGCGACGAACTGAGAAGAACAGCGAAGAATCGGTTAGCGGACACATAGCGTTCGGGCATCGTAAGACGTTGTGACGGCGCGTCCTGCGACTACGACTGACGGTGGACGCGAAAAAAATAGACGTGTGAAAGCGTCGGTAAAGCGCACCAATGATATCAGCAGACTGGCGACGACGGCTCGAGACTCAGTAATAGTACTCTTCGAACTCCTTGAGAATGCTCTTTGAAAGACAACAGGCGAAGCAGATCCAGACCATCTAAAAGGCGATCAGTGACGCTGCGCTGCCGACTGTTGCGTGCGGAAAGAAGCGGAGCGACCACTGGCAAGCGACGACGACTAGGGGGCGAGCAGGCATTAATAGTAGTGGCGGTAGCGTTCGAGGTCCGTGGCCACGAAGCATGCAACGACCATGTCGACCACCTGACGACAGCCGTGCAACACGACGACAGTGGGCCTCGACGCGTGCGTGCGCTGCGCGGCACGCAACCTGAAAGGCGGCGACGCAGAGGGCGACGGCGCCGACGATGGCGCCGTTCTTCTCGACGTAGTCGCGCAGCTCGCGCACGCAGCCCTGCAACGCGACCTCGTCTGCCAACCCAGCCCCCCCCCCCCGTTCCAGCACCATGCCCACCCTCGTGAAGACGGTCGCGTTCTTGTCGGCGACGTGGACGAACGCGCGCGCGCCCCTGCCGCAGTTCTCCTGAACAACGCCCCCCGGAGACAGACATGCAGGGGCAGCGGAGGCCACCTTGGGCTCGATGCAGCAGGAGGGCGGCACGTCGAGGCCGTCCTTGTAGACGCTCGACACGCGCCAGTCCGTGTAGTTGCTGGCGCCACAGCAGCGGAACTGGAGTCAAAAACTGACGCGAGCGCTGACAGGCCCCCACCGGCGTCAGAGGACGACGCACCTTGATCTGAAGGTTGTCCCAGGCGACGGTGGTGCCTGGCGCTTGCGTCGTGTTGTAGTGCTCCATGCCCTCGAGCACCTTGCTCGTCGCCACCTCTTGTAACTGCAGCCGCGACACATCGATGACACGAACGGCGAGAACAACGAAGGCGACATCAACTAGCGAACGTCTCGCTTGAGGACGAACGAGGCGATGCCCACCGCGATCTCCAAGATGAGGATGACGCCCAGCAAGACGGCGAACTAAAGACAGCAACAGGCGTTCGTGTGTCGTCCACGCATCTGTGCACATTCCCGAAATCTGTCGGGGCCCCCTCGTTCCATTGTCAGTGTAGCTATCTGTCTCTTCTATTCTGCTGTCAGAAGCGGCGTCACTCTGTGTGACTGAGAGTCAACTCCGCAAAGATCGATAAGGGCGCGGAGCGGCGGTCGTCCCGGTCGTCGCCGTCGTCAACTCGGCGCCATTCTTGGGATGACGGCGCCGCCGACGAACATCCGAAGAGCCGAGGAGAAAACGACGTCGTGGCCAATCAGGCGCTAACCGCCGTCGGCGCAAGCTATCGTGTGTACGCCCAATTTGGCTGATCTCAGCGGATGGGGTGGGTGGGGGCAGGAACATGTGACGACACGCGACGACGGGCAGGCGACGATCTTACGCTAGGAACGGTGACGGCAAGCGTGCAAGGAGTGTTCCTGTATGCTAGCACCGGTGCACGCAGCGCGCGCACCTCTGACGCGAGCACGCGACGCACCGTCATCGTCATGCAGTAGTTCTCGCGAATGGCGCCGCAGCACCCGAAGAATCCGAGCAGCGTGATGACGGCGCCGACGGCGATGAGGAGTAGCGGCGCCGCGAAGATGTCCTCTCCCAGAAAGTTGATGAGCTGTCGGAACTTGATCTGCACCACCGAGCCCGTCACCAGCAGCGCGATGCCCGTCAACTGGAAGCGCAGGCACGCACGCACATTCCCTTTCGATTTCACCACAGTCCTCGGCCCACTCACCCAGAAAATAAAGTTGAAGACGAACAGCAGATACTTGACCAGCGTCATGCCGCCGTGAACCATTGCGAATGCGGTAATCAAACTGACAGCTTGCTGCACAAAGAATTTAGCTGCCAAAACGCACGCACCAGCAACTGAAGAGCCTCAACTTGCGGCACAAAATGGAGTCGCATTTAATTTGAAAAGGCGCCATAATATGGACAACATTATCGACACCAGAATAAAGACACCGACAACACTCCTGATTTACAGGGCGCGCTCGAACACAAAGCATTAATATGAGCCTAACCCTAACCCTGGCGTAAACAAGACCTAAGCCTAAGCCTAAGCAAGGCCAAGACTAAACCTAAGCAAGGCCTAAAAAGTAAGCCTAAGCAAGAACTAGGCCTGAATTTGCGTCACTTGCTACAGTATTTCTCACGCTTTTCTACAGTATTTCAAGACAGGATTAAGACCGGTCACAAGACGATCTACAGTTTTGGACTTTACAGTTTTGGAATCACTAGACGCCCGTAGCGGCCTTCGGCCGCCCCCCCCCCCCCTGTTGGGAACTCTTCTGATTGGTTCCACGTTAACGGTTCGATCGTCAGTCAATGCACACTTTTAGAAGTAAATTTCTTTTATTAAACCTCAAAAGCACAACTCGACAGGACTCTCTGAGATAATAGAATAAAGGATAGATCAGAATGTCATGTATCTAGGGGCGCTTCCGGTAAATTCCTTGTAATTCTTCTAGCAGCTCGGCTCCACTCCAACACGCCCCGGATTTTGAGAAGAGATGCAGCAGTTGACTTGTGCGCTGAGAACTTCGGTAAGAGCTTCTTCTGCTCGCCACGCCATGTCCTCGACCGATCCGTCTTGCTCTCGAACCCGATCGCCCCTTGAAAGGTTCCTGAAACAACTCCGCTGCTGCCGTCGTTCGTCCGAGCCAGGTCGATACACGTTGTCGTCCGTCGTAGTTCCTGAAAGGCCCTTAAAGCGATGATGCCAGCGCCGACAGTATGCGTCTTGTGGAGAGGATGTCTTGGCCACCCTGCGCTGCGCGATCTTCGACTTGATACTTCTGTCCACGGGTTGTTGCCTTTCGCCAGCCGCCGTCTTCATCCTTGACTTCTGTGACGCTCCCAACTTGACGTGTCGACTCGCGCCATTTTCTCGAAATCCCAGCGCGTTTTCATCGACTTCTTCGCGCCGTAGCCTCCACTGCTCGTCCTTGAATCCGTCCACGATCTTCTGAGGTTTCGAATCTGCAACAGCGACGCGTTCTCTCTCGTCCGGCAAGACTTCGGCGCGTTGTCCGTCGTTGACCTGAAAACTGAAGTTTGAAAAACCCTGGGAATCACACTCCTTGGGACACTCCTTGGGACTTCCCCACCCACTGCGCTGAAAAAACGTCTCATCTGTATAACCCAAAACATTCATGCTGTCTCCCTTCTCTACAACCTTGTTCGCTGCCCGTTCTTTCACTACAGATTTAAATGTCACTTGTGACAAAGCTTGCACTGCAATCTTTAACAATGGTACTTCTGATCCATCAGGATAAGTTAATTTAATTCCCACAACCTCCAATAAATCGGTACCAACCAAAATGTCCGGCTTCAAATTTGGCAACACTATAGCCCACATTTTGAAACACCTTCCTTTTCTGTGCCCTTTCAAAAAAATTTCACCTGCACTAAAGTGTTTGCCATCCACACCGTTTATCTGTGACACTGCGTGAGGTCGATAGAATGCCTCCCAAACCTCTGGGTATTTTGATTTATAAAAATTCACCAAAGCATCTTTCATCTTCTCGTTCACGCAACTGCGTGAAGCACCCGTGTCTGCAATAGCATAAAGACCAGAATCTGCATCTGATGATTGAATCACAGATGGTAAACCCTCGAACTGTATATCGTTAGGTACATAAATCCTTTTAGATTGTTCCAATTCTGGTACAATCTTTTCCTCTATCTTACTCATGACAGCCACCTGGGATCTGTTGTCAATTTTTTGATTTGACCGATACTGTCGCCGGTTCTCCTGAATTTTTCCCGTCTTATTAGACGTAATGTCATTATTATTGAACCGCACCTCGTTACCTATGCCAACAAACGGTATTGAAACTGATTCATCGTGCCTGCTGTCATTCATCATTTGAACATTCGACTTACTGCAATTTTTGGCCATGTGCCCGACTACTCCACAATTGAAACAGGTCAATGCATTCACTGCATTGTTCCTCACATTTGACGGTTCATTCCGCCAATTGGTATTTTCTTGTTGAGGCATATTTGCAGGTCCATTCTGCCAACGATTGACATTTGGTGGGCCATTTTGCCAATTGGGGTTATTCCCTGGCTGTTGAGGCATATTCGGAGGTCTGTTCTGCCAACGAAAATTATCCGTGGGATTATTCCCAAACTGTTGAGGCATATTTTGAGGTCTATTTTGCCAACCAAAGTTGCGCATCACTGGTTGATTGAAATTCTGAATTGGGCGATTCTGAATAGGCTGACGCACATTCCTGTCCAATCTGTTATTTGTCATCACACCCTGTGTCATATTGATGGTTTGTTCCTTTTGTAATGTCTTGGAAGTAACGTTATTCCAAGTAAAATCTTGTGTTGACACATCTGGTCTAAATCTTTCATTCATGTTAGTATAGAAAAAGTATGCCTTCAAGCAATCCGCCACTTCAAGTTCATGCAAGTTCAACTCTGCAAATTTCTTACTAGAGGATGTGATGTATTCCTGCACTGTTTGAGAGTGTTGTTCCCATGTCAACCATGCTCTAATTCGTTGGGATAATGGACGTTTGTCCACAAAATGCTGTGAAAATGTTTCACATAAACGGGTATAATCGTTCTGAATTTCGGCCGATAAAGTGCGGAAAAGTGATAACGCGTCGCCACAGAAAGACATGACCATGTACCTACATTTCATTTCTTCCGGGTATGTCCGCACTGCCCAATCAAAAGTAAACAACCAATCGTCAAAAGAGACAGTACCTTTACCATCAAAACTCTTCACTTTCGGATCTGGATAATCCCTCAAATTTATGTGACCATTTTTGTGTCCATTACCATTTCCATTCCCATTTCTGTTGGTATGTTCATTCTGTGTAATGTTTTGTAAGATTGTTTCTAAACGCTGTTGTTGAGCTTCCTGCATTGCCAGTGTCTGTTGTCGTTGGGCCTCTATTAAAAGTAGTGTTTGTTGTCGCTGATCCTCTGCTCTTCGTTCCTGCATCTCATTTTGCATTTGCATTTGCCTTGCCAATAAGGTAAAATAATCCGACGCACCGTCGCCTTCCAATTGTCCGTCTACAGGCCGTTTATCGCGCGACTGACTACGACTCTGACTATCATTATGCATAAATACTTGATTCTGTTGCACTCCCTCAGTCGATTCTTCTCGTGCGTCCCTTTCCGACTGTTTACGGTTACGACTACGACGCGAGTGTTGATCCCGTTCCTGTAATAATTGTTCATTTGCCGTCGCCAGCTGCTGTTTCTCCGTCTCTAAACGCTCTAAACACTGTCGCAATTCAAATTCTTCCTGTCTCTTTCTCTCGCGCCTCTTCCTATCCCTCTCGCGTCGCTCCGCCAAACGCTGTTCCTCTGATTGATTACTCTCCACACCGAACTCCGTCTCACTCTCTTCACCATCCGTCACGTATGCATCGATCGCCAGATCACTTGAATTCGCGCCTTTATTCGACATATCACTCAGTTCAAGATCAAATACCGGTGGTCAATCATTCATGAAGATTCAAAGGAGACCGTGAAGGTTCCTATATTTAAAGGAGACCGTGAAGGTTCCTATATTTAAAGGAGACCGTGAAGGCTCCTATATGTGGAGAGCCCAAATAAATTTGGGAGAAGTCTCTCTGGTGTCGGTTATCTATACAAGCGTGTATCCTCCGAATATAGGATACCAGCCGAGAATTCTTAAATATGACTTATCTTACTCTCTTATGCTTAACTTTATATCCAAATATAGAAAATATACGAGCGACAAAATACTGAAGACGACGTCAGCACGAGGGCTTTGACGCGTTGCTTGACTCCGTCCGTCCCGACTGCTCGACACTTGACTGCACGTCCGCTGTTCGCTTCCACTGCTCGACGACCAAACTCGCAGGTACCACCTGGAGGGCCCACAACGCTCACTGCTCGCCCTATTCTGCACGCCCAGAACAGCTCGATCGCCTTTGAACGGGACGATCGACGCTCCACACTTTGGCAGCCCGATCGTCTTCTACGCCTCCGCTTGAACTGCACGACCGCCTTTGAGCAGGACAGCCGGCCCAGCACGTTCTCGACTTCAGCGCAGCGCGATCGCCTTTGAGCAGGACAGCCGGCCCAGCACAATCTCGACTTCAACAGCACGACCGCCTTTGAAGAGGACAGCCGACCCAGCACGATCTCGACTTCGACAGCACGACCGCCTTTGAAGAGGACAGCCGGCTCTGCGCGCCTTGACTTTGAACAGCACGACCGCCGTTGAACAGGACAGCCGGCTCCACCCCTTGACTTGAACAGCTTGGCCGGTGATCTCGAGGGATCCACTCGACCACAGATGATGCCAAACTTGACTGACGATGATCCTGTCTGACGCTCCAATTTGTTGGGATCTCTTCTGATTGGTTCCACGTTAACGGTTCGATCGTCAGTCAATGCACACTTTTAGAAGTAAATTTCTTTTATTAAACCTCAAAAGCACAACTCGACAGGACTCTCTGAGATAATAGAATAAAGGATAGATCAGAATGTCATGTATCTAGGGGCGCTTCCGGTAAATTCCTTGTAATTCTTCTAGCAGCTCGGCTCCACTCCAACACCCCCCACCCCCATCCAGTCCACCTGTCGAGCACACTAGCTGTCCAGTGTGCCATCTAGTCCACCTGTCGATCGCGCTAGTTGTTCAGTGGGTTGACTCGTCCCTGCAACGAGCGCGACCTGTTGGCATGCTGACTGGTCCATGTGACAAGCGTTCTAGCTGTTCAGTGGGTTGACTTGTCCCGGTGACGAGCGCACTAGCTGTTCAGTGGGTCGACTCGTCCCCATGACGAGCACACTACCTGATTGGCATGCTGACTGGTCCATGTGACAAGCGTGCTAGCTGTTCAGTGGGTTGACTTGTCCCAGTGACGAGCGCACTAGCTGTTCAGTGGGTTGACTCGTCCCCATGACGAGCGTGCTACCTGATTGGCATGCTGACTGGTCCATGTGACAAGCGTGCTAGCTGTTCAGTGGGTTGACTTGTCCCAGTGACGAGCGCACTAGCTGTTCAGTGGGTCGACTCATCCCCGTGATGAGCACACTACCTGATTGGCATGCTGACTGGTCCATGTGACAAGTGTGCTAGCTGTTCAGTGGGTTGACTTGTCCCAGTGACGAGCGCACTAGCTGTTCAGTGGGTCGACTCGTCCCCGTGACGAGCACGCTACCTGATTGGCATGCTGACTGGTCCATGTGACAAGCATGCTAGCTGTTCAGTGGGTTGACTTGTCCCAGTGACGAGTGCACTAGCTGTTCAGTGGGTCGACTCGTCCCCGTGACGAGCGCACTACCTGATTGGCATGCTGACTGGTCCATGTGACAAGCGTGCTAGCTTTTCAGTGGGTTGACTTGTCCCAGTGACGAGTGCACTAGCTGTTCAGTGGGTCGACTTGTCCCCGTGATGAGCGCGCTGCCTGATTGGCATGCTGACTGGTCCATGTGACAAGCGTGCTAGCTGTTCAGTGGGTTGACTTGTCCCAGTGACGAGCGCACTAGCTGTTCAGTGGGTCGACTCGTCCCCATGACGAGCGAGCGCGCTACCTGATTGGCATGCTGACTGGTCCATGTGACAAGCGTGCTAGCTGTTCAGTGGGTTGACTTGTCCCAGTGATGAGCGCACTAGCTGTTCAGTGGGTCGACTCATCCCTGTGACGAGTGCGCTACCTGATTGGCATGCTGATTGGTCCATGTGACAAGCACGCTAACTGTTCAGTGGGTTGACTTGTCCCAGTGACGAGCGCACTAGCTGTTCAGTGGGTCGACTCGTCCCCATGACGAGCGAGCGCGCTACCTGATTGGCATGCTGACTGGTCCATGTGACAAGCGTGCTAGCTGTTCAGTGGGTTGACTTGTCCCAGTGACGAGCGCACTAGCTGTTCAGTGGGTCGACTCGTCCCCGTGACGAGCGCGCTACCTGATTGGCATGCTGACTGGTCCATGTGACAAGCGTGCTAGCTGTTCAGTGGGTTGACTTGTCCCAGTGACGAGTGCACTAGCTGTTCAGTGGGTCACTCGTCCCCGTGACGAGCGCACTACCTGATTGGCATGCTGATTGGTCCATGTGACAAGCACGCTAACTGTTCAGTGGGTTGACTTTCCCAGTGACGAGCGCACTAGCTGTTCAGTGGGTCACTCGTCCCCATGACGAGCGAGCGCGCTACCTGATTGGCATGCTGACTGGTCCATGTGACAAGCGTGCTAGCTGTTCAGTGGGTTGACTTGTCCCAGTGACGAGCGCACTAGCTGTTCAGTGGGTCGACTCGTCCCCATGACGAGCGAGCGCGCTACCTGATTGGCATGCTGACTGGTCCATGTGACAAGCGTGCTAGCTGTTCAGTGGGTTGACTTGTCCCAGTGATGAGCGCACTAGCTGTTCAGTGGGTCGACTCATCCCTGTGACGAGTGCGCTACCTGATTGGCATGCTGATTGGTCCATGTGACAAGCACGCTAACTGTTCAGTGGGTCGACTGGTCCATGTGACAAGGCACTAGCTGTTCGGTGGTTCGGCTCATCCCTGTGATGAGCGCACTACATGTTTGTTTGGCATGCTGACTGGTCCACGCGACGAGCGTGGTTGGTAGCTGTTCAGCATGCCGTCCAGGCCAGTCTGTCTGTCGATCGCGCTAGCTGTTCAGCGTGCCATCTAGTCCACCTGCTTATCTGCTTGTCAAGCATGTGCGTCCATCGGTGCTTAGCTGCTTGGCGTGCCATCCAGGCCAGTCCGTCTGTCGAGAGCGCTACTGTTCAGCGTGCCATCCAGTCCACCTGTTGATCACTCTAGTTGTTCAAAGGGTCGACTCGTCCCAGTGACGAGCGCGCTACCTGTTTGGCATGCTGACTGGTCTGTGTGACAAGTGTTCTAGCTGTTCAGTGGTTTGACTCGTCCCCATGACGAGCGCACTAGCTGTTCAGTGTGCCGTCCAGTCTGCCTGTGGAGCGTGCAAGCTGTTCAGCATGCAGTCCAGTCCGCTCGTCGATCGTGCTAGCTGTTGAGTGTGCCATACAGTCTGCCTGTGGAGCGCCCTAACTGTTCAGCGTGAAGACAAGGGCGCGCGTCGTGCGCGCCAACTGGCTGTGAATATCCACCTGAGTCAGCCACCATGTGCGTCCATCGATCCTGAGCTGATGGGCGTGCTGAATCGGTCCACTTTTCTGATTGTCGTCATGGCGTCCTTGTTGACGCGTCTTTTGCAGTGGTTCGCATTTTCGCAAAAGCGTTTTAGCGACTTCGACAAATTGACCAACTGTTGGGAAATGGCACTCGCATTTGAGAAACGTTCTGGCGATGGCGGGTCGAACGAGCTGCGTCGCATTCTTATCCATGCACGCGTGCAACACTGCTGTTGATTTGTTTATTTTTTTAGGATCGTCTGTTTCCTTGCCCCTTTAGGTATAGTACTTACCCCTTTAGGTCCAAACGTAGTAAATGACACCACAGGCAGTGCCGGTGTTGTGGGTGTATCTTATGCAATGCCTCATTTTCGCTAATTTCGCCATTTTCGGCATTTATCGATATTTGTCGCCGAAACGAATATCATCCTGGCGCATCCGGAGGGAGGCCGAGTCGAACGAGCCATCGCCCGTCCGGATCCGTCGAGCCGTTGGAGAATCCGAGCAGTCACCAACCAACGGACAGCCGCCGGAGTTGTAAGTAGACTAGACGCCCGTAGCGGCCTTCGGCCGCCCCCCCCCACCTGTCCACCTGGCCCCTGTCCACCCCCCCCCCCCATCCAGTCCACCTGTCGAGCACACTAGCTGTCCAGTGTGCCATCTAGTCCACCTGTCGATCGCGCTAGTTGTTCAGTGGG
The DNA here is from genome assembly GCA_030248085.1 of Paralinhomoeus sp. GSCO2_6. Classification (NCBI taxonomy): domain Eukaryota; kingdom Metazoa; phylum Nematoda; class Chromadorea; order Monhysterida; family Linhomoeidae; genus Paralinhomoeus; species Paralinhomoeus sp. GSCO2_6. The sequence goes on from JASAMY010000630.1 coordinate 62,637, forward strand.
TTGACTCGTCCCTGCAACGAGCGCGACCTGTTGGCATGCTGACTGGTCCATGTGACAAGCGTTCTAGCTGTTCAGTGGGTTGACTTGTCCCGGTGACGAGCGCACTAGCTGTTCAGTGGGTCGACTCGTCCCCGTGACGAGCACACTACCTGATTGGCATGCTGACTGGTCCATGTGACAAGCGTGCTAGCTGTTCAGTGGGTTGACTTGTCCCAGTGACGAGCGCACTAGCTGTTCAGTGGGTTGACTCGTCCCCATGACGAGCGTGCTACCTGATTGGCATGCTGACTGGTCCATGTGACAAGCGTGCTAGCTGTTCAGTGGGTTGACTTGTCCCAGTGACGAGCGCACTAGCTGTTCAGTGGGTCGACTCATCCCCGTGATGAGCACACTACCTGATTGGCATGCTGACTGGTCCATGTGACAAGCGTGCTAGCTGTTCAGTGGGTTGACTTGTCCCAGTGACGAGCGCACTAGCTGTTCAGTGGGTCGACTCGTCCCCGTGACGAGCGCGCTACCTGATTGGCATGCTGACTGGTCCATGTGACAAGCGTGCTAGCTGTTCAGTGGGTTGACTTGTCCCAGTGACGAGTGCACTAGCTGTTCAGTGGGTCGACTCGTCCCCGTGACGAGCGCACTACCTGATTGGCATGCTTACTGGTCCATGTGACAAGCGTGCTAGCTTTTCAGTGGGTTGACTTGTCCCAGTGACGAGTGCACTAGCTGTTCAGTGGGTCGACTTGTCCCCGTGATGAGCGCGCTACCTGATTGGCATGCTGACTGGTCCATGTGACAAGCGTGCTAGCTGTTCAGTGGGTTGACTTGTCCCAGTGATGAGCGCACTAGCTGTTCAGTGGGTCGACTCGTCCCCATGACGAGCGAGCGCGCTACCTGATTGGCATGCTGACTGGTCCATGTGACAAGCGTGCTAGCTGTTCAGTGGGTTGACTTGTCCCAGTGACGAGCGCACTAGCTGTTCAGTGGGTCGACTCATCCCTGTGACGAGTGCGCTACCTGATTGGCATGCTGATTGGTCCATGTGACAAGCACGCTAACTGTTCAGTGGGTTGACTTGTCCCAGTGACGAGCGCACTAGCTGTTCAGTGGGTCGACTCGTCCCCATGACGAGCGAGCGCGCTACCTGATTGGCATGCTGACTGGTCCATGTGACAAGCGTGCTAGCTGTTCAGTGGGTTGACTTGTCCCAGTGACGAGCGCACTAGCTGTTCAGTGGGTCGACTCGTCCCCGTGACGAGCGCGCTACCTGATTGGCATGCTGACTGGTCCATGTGACAAGCGTGCTAGCTGTTCAGTGGGTTGACTTGTCCCAGTGACGAGTGCACTAGCTGTTCAGTGGGTCGACTCGTCCCCGTGACGAGTGCACTACCTGATTGGCATGCTGATTGGTCCATGTGACAAGCACGCTAACTGTTCAGTGGGTTGACTTGTCCCAGTGACGAGCGCACTAGCTGTTCAGTGGGTCGACTCGTCCCCATGACGAGCGAGCGCGCTACCTGATTGGCATGCTGACTGGTCCATGTGACAAGCGTGCTAGCTGTTCAGTGGGTTGACTTGTCCCAGTGACGAGCGCACTAGCTGTTCAGTGGGTCGACTCGTCCCCATGACGAGCGAGCGCGCTACCTGATTGGCATGCTGACTGGTCCATGTGACAAGCGTGCTAGCTGTTCAGTGGGTTGACTTGTCCCAGTGATGAGCGCACTAGCTGTTCAGTGGGTCGACTCGTCCCCATGACGAGCGAGCGCGCTACCTGATTGGCATGCTGACTGGTCCATGTGACAAGCGTGCTAGCTGTTCAGTGGGTTGACTTGTCCCAGTGACGAGCGCACTAGCTGTTCAGTGGGTCGACTCATCCCTGTGACGAGTGCGCTACCTGATTGGCATGCTGATTGGTCCATGTGACAAGCACGCTAACTGTTCAGTGGGTCGACTGGTCCATGTGACAAGGCACTAGCTGTTCGGTGGTTCGGCTCATCCCTGTGATGAGCGCACTACATGTTTGTTTGGCATGCTGACTGGTCCACGCGACGAGCGTGGTTGGTAGCTGTTCAGCATGCCGTCCAGGCCAGTCTGTCTGTCGATCGCGCTAGCTGTTCAGCGTGCCATCTAGTCCACCTGCTTATCTGCTTGTCAAGCATGTGCGTCCATCGGTGCTTAGCTGCTTGGCGTGCCATCCAGGCCAGTCCGTCTGTCGAGAGCGCTACTGTTCAGCGTGCCATCCAGTCCACCTGTTGATCACTCTAGTTGTTCAAAGGGTCGACTCGTCCCAGTGACGAGCGCGCTACCTGTTTGGCACGCTGACTGGTCTGTGTGACAAGTGTTCTAGCTGTTCAGTGGTTTGACTCGTCCCCATGACGAGCGCACTAGCTGTTCAGTGTGCCGTCCAGTCTGCCTGTGGAGCGTGCAAGCTGTTCAGCATGCAGTCCAGTCCGCTCGTCGATCGTGCTAGCTGTTGAGTGTGCCATACAGTCTGCCTGTGGAGCGCCCTAACTGTTCAGCGTGAAGACAAGGGCGCGCGTCGTGCGCGCCAACTGGCTGTGAAGATCCACCTGAGTCAGCCACCATGTGCGTCCATCGATCCTGAGCTGATGGGCGTGCTGAATCGGTCCACTTTTCTGATTGTCGTCATGGCGTCCTTGTTGACGCGTCTTTTGCAGTGGTTCGCATTTTCGCAAAAGCGTTTTTAGCGACTTCGACAAATTGACCAACTGTTGGCAAATGCCATTCGCATTTGAGAAACGTTCTGGCGATGGCGGGTCGAACGAGCTGCGTCGCATTCTTATCCATGCACGCGTGCAACACTGCTGTTGATTTGTTTATTTTTTAGGATCGTCTGTTTCCTTGCCCCTTTAGGTATAGTACTTACCCCTTTAGGTCCAAACGTAGTAAATGACACCACAGGCAGTGCCGGTGTTGTGGGTGTATTTTATGCAATGCCTCATTTTCGCTAATTTCGCCATTTTCGGCATTTATCGATATTTGTCGCCGAAACGAATATCATCCTGGCGCATCCGGAGGGAGGCCGAGTCGAACGAGCCATCGCCCGTCCGGATCCGTCAAGCTGTTCAGTGCTTCGACTTGTCCCGTGGCGAGCGCGCTAGCTGTTCAGTGTGCCATCCAGTCCGCCTGTCAGTCGCGCTAGCTGTTCAGCGTGCCGTCCAGTCCGCCTGTCAGTCACGCTAGTTGTTCAGCGTGCCGTCCAGTCCGCCTGTCAGTCGCGCTATGTAGCTGTTCAGTGCGCCATCCAGTCCGCCTGTCAATCGCGCTAGCTGTTCAGTGCGCCATCCAGTCCGCCTGTCAATCGCGCTAGCCATTCAGCATGCTGTCCAGTCCACCTGTCGATCGCGCTAGCTGTTCAGCATGCCGTTCAGTCCGCCTGTCAGTCGCGCTAGCTGTTCAGCGTGTCGTCCAGTCTGCCTGTCGATCGCCCCAGCTGTTGAGCGTGATGTCCAGTCCATCTGTCAATCACGCTAGCTGTTCAGCGTGCCGTCCAGTCCGCCTGTCAGTCGCACTAGCTGTTCAGTGCGCCATCCAGTCCGCCTGTCAATCGTGCTAGCTGTTCAGCGTGCCGTCCAGTCCGCTTGTCAGTCGCGCTAGCTGTTCAGTGCGCCATCCAGTCCGCCTGTCAATCGCGCTAGCTGTTCAGTGCGCCATCCAGTCCGCCTGTCAATCGCGCTAGCCGTTCAGCGTGCTGTCCAGTCCACCTGTCAATCGCGCTAGCTGTTCAGCATGCCGTCCAGTCCGCCTGTCAGTCGCGCTAGCTGTTCAGCGTGTCGTCCAGTCTGCCTGTCGATCGCCCCAGCTGTTGAGCGTGATGTCCAGTCCATCTGTCAATCACGCTAGCAATTCAGCGTGCCGTCCAGTCCGCCTGTCAGTCGCACTAGCTGTTCAGTGCGCCATCCAGTCCGCCTGTCAATCGTGCTAGCTGTTCAGCGTGCCATCCAGTCCGCTTGTCAGTCGCGCTAGCTGTTCAGTGCGCCATCCAGTCCGCCTGTCAATCGCGCTAGCTGTTCAGTGCGCCATCCAGTCCGCCTGTCAATCGCGCTAGCCGTTCAGCGTGCTGTCCAGTCCACCTGTCGATCGCGCTAGCTGTTCAGCATGCCGTCCAGTCCGCCTGTCAATCGCGCTAGCTGTTCAGCGTGTCGTCCAGTCTGCCTGTCGATCGCCCCAGCTGTTGAGCGTGCTGTCCAGTCCATCTGTCAATCACGCTAGCTGTTCAGCGTGCCGTCCAGTCCGCCTGTCAGTCGCACTGGCTGTTCAGTGCGCCATCCAGTCCGCCTGTCAATCGCGCTAGCTGTTCAGCGTGCCGTCTAGTCCGCGTGTCAGTCGCACTAGCTGTTCAGTGCGCCATCCAGTCCGCCTGTCGATCGCACTAGCTGTTCAGCGTGCCATCCAGTCCGCCTGTCGATCGCGCTAGCTGTTCAGCATGCAGTCCAGTCTGCCTGTAGAGCACCCTACTGTTTGGCGTGATGACAAGGCCGTGCATCGTGCGCGCCAACTGGCTGCAAAGGTCTGGCCGACTGGCCGTGAGGATCCGTCTGAGTCAGCCGCCATGTGCGTCCATTGGTCTTTTGCAGTGGTTCGAATTTTCGTAAAAGCGTTTTTAGCAACTCTGACAAATTGACCAACTGTTGGCAAATGCCATTCACATTTGAGAAACGTTCTGGCGATGGCTGGTCGAACGAGCCGCGTCGCATCCTTATCCATGAACGCGTGCTATATTGCCGTCGTGTTGTTTAGTTTTTAGGATCGTTTGTTTCCTTGCCCTTTTAGGTATACTACTTACCCCTTTAGGTTCAAGCGTAGTAAAAGACACCGACAGGCAGTGTCGGTGTTGTGGGTGTATTTTATGCAATGCCAGAATTTTGCTAATTTCGCCATTTTCGGCACTTATCGGTACTTGTGGCCAAAACGAGCAGCTTCCTGGCGCATGCGAGGCGAGGCCGAGTCGATCGAGCCATCGCCCGTCCCGATCCGTCGAGCCGTTTGTGAGTTAAGTTTTCTTGACGCATGCAGGCTTTATAAGAAACGCGCGTCGTTGTAACTAAACAAAACATTAGTCGCACCAAAATATTTGTCCCAGAGGGGTATTTTCGGCAGTTAATATCCGCTTCGGATAGCAAAACGAATAGCATCCTGGGGCATGCGAGGCGAGGCCGAGTCGATCGAGCCATCGCCCGTCCAGATCCGTCGAGCCGTTAGAGAGTTAGAGCCTCCACCAACCAACCAACCAACGGACAGCCGCCGGAGTTGTAAGTAGATGAACGAGCTACAAAACACTAATCAAAAGGTTGATCAATATGGGGCCGCGAAAGTTCGATCGTTCAAATATGCATGATGTTCAAATAAAATGAAGAAAATAAAAAATATTCAAGTTCAAGATTCAGATTGATTTGACAGTCTAGCTATGCCCGACAGAAAACGTGTGGTTTGGTTTCGTACTGTATTTCCGCTTCGCCATACATTTCATCTGCATGCAGCCCACCCACGCATGACACTAAATTGGATGGCGTTGTGATTCAGCGGCTAAACCGTGAGCATGTGCATTGTGTGACACATCGTGTTGATGCACGCATCCCTCAGGTACACTGCTTGCTATCTGCACTGCTAGCAGCAAGCAGCCCGTTGCTATTTGAAAACTCTAAGAGACGCGCAGCTTAGGGGCGTCTGGGCCGAGTGCTTTGTTTTATCAATCCGAACGCCGTGGAGGGACGCCGCCGCCGCGCCCCACCGACTCTCCGTTCATGCCGCACGCACACGCGCACAAGCCCAAAAAAAATTGGCTGTGAAGGCGACTCAATAAAAAGGGAATTGGGCGGTTCCGCAGCAGCGCAGCGGTCCACAAGCGCGCAGCTTTCGCGCACTGCTTCGGCGACGACGCGGGCACGTCGACACACGGGCGCTAGCGTGGCCGAGCGGCGGCGACAACGACGACGACGACGTTGCACTCGCTCGGGCCCCGACGAGACAAACAGGAACGGCGTCCGTCCGCTGCGCAACTCTTCTCTCGCGACTGATAAGGCCGTCAAGCCGAGCGCGTCTGTTTGCCGACGCGCGCCGCAAAGTCAACAGCCGCGCGAGAGCGTGGGTCGACCTCGACCGATTACCGAGAAACAATACGCCGTCGCGCCCCGACGCTCGTGTGTTAGTCAGAGAGAGAGAGCGTCGACTTTCCGCTGTCCTGCGCTGTCCGCCTGCCTTCGTCTTCGTCCCAAGTGAGCGTCGTCTGCGCGTGAGACTGCTACAGACGCCGTCAAGATGCTGGACAAGTTGGGCGACTTCTACGCCCAACTCAGCCGGCCCAACTATGACGACGACAGCATCGACCGTCTCAACTACATGTACACGAACATCGTGCTCCTCGGCGCCGCGTTGACCATTCTCACGAAGCAGTATGCCGGCGAGCCTCTCCAGTGCTGGGTGCCGGCCCAGTTTAAAGTGAGTTCTGCTAGTACGTACATCATGTAACTTTTGTGTGTTTTCAAAACACCTAAAACATCTGTGTACTTCCTTTGTACTTCAATGTACTACTTTGTACTCCCTGGGATACGGTAGTTTGCTCGGTTTGTCTCTGACCAAAACTGTGTGAGCGGTTGACGTCTCGTGCGTAGCGAAAAAAAGGTTTGAGAGGTGCAACAAAAGCGAGACAACAAATAGCATAGCTAGATTTGGCTGACTGGATTTCTTTTGAAGTAGTCAAAGTTCACGATCCGAATCACTGAAGCAGGAAGAAGCAAAGAGACGCGCGGTCGTTGCAGGGCGGCTGGGAGAAGTACGTGGAGACGTACTGCTTCGTGGAGAACACGTACTGGGTGCCGATGGAGAAGAACATACCCGACGAGACGGGCGAGCGCGACCGCCGCGAGCTCCAGTACTACCAGTGGATACCGATCGTGCTCGCCCTCCAGGCGCTCATGTTCTACGTGCCGCGCATGGTCTGGAACATGCTCAACTTCCAGACCGGTACGTTCACCCCTAGCCCGACGTCGCGTCGCCCCATCGAGCACGCCCCTTTCCAGGTCTCCAAGTCAGCGCGCTCATCCAGTCCGCCTTCATCACGGAGAAGAAGAACGGTGCGTCCGTCACCTCCTGCCGGAACTATCGGGCGTATGTAGTACACCGGTTGTCGACGCGTTGCAGTACGCGTGCTGAAGGAGAGCATCGAGGGCGGTGTCAAGATCATCGTCCAGCACATGGAAGCCGCCCTGGACTACCAGGAAGCCAAGAACACCAAGGGCGAAAGAAAGAAGAGCATGTCGTACAGTGCGTTGCAGGAAATGCCTCGACCGAGACGCAGGAACCTTTAGCGTCCGCTCGCGCATTTCAGCCAAGTCGGCGCGCAAGTCTCGAGGCGTCGGCATCTATCTGACCATCGTCTATCTTCTGGTGAAGCTGCTGTTCATCGTCAACCTCGTACTGCAGTTTGTCATACTCAACTGGTTCTTGGGACCCAGCTACACCTTCTGGGGTTTCGGCATTCTGCGTGACTTGCTCTATGGCATCGAGTGGGAAAGTTCGGGTCACTTTCCAAGGGTGAGACACGTGCTGGTGACGACCGTTGCGCGGCCAGAAAAATGAGTCATCTTTTAGGTAACTCTGTGCGACTTCGAAGTGCGCCGCCTGGGCAACCTTCATCGATGGTACAACCACGCGGTCTCGACGAGCGTCGAGCGCAACGAAGCGCCAGCCTCTTTTCAGGACGGTGCAGTGCGTGCTGATGCTGAACATGTTCAGCGAAAAGATCTACCTGTTCCTCTGGTGGTGGTTCCTCGTCGTGCTCATTCTCACCGTCTGCAACTTCCTCTACTGGGTCGCCATCAGCAGCAGCTCCGGCAGCCGACTCAGCTTCGTCCAGCGCTATCTCACCTACAAGCAGCTCGAAGGCGCCGACAACGACAGGGTCTGCATGCCTGTACATTCAGTGTACATGCGCCGGCTGTCGGCTGTAGTGGGGCGGTAGTGGAGACGACTGGAGCGAGTGTCGACCGTTTGCAGAGAGTGAAGAAGTTCGTCAACGACAAGCTCCGTCCGGACGGCGTGTTCGTGCTCCGTCTGATCAGCGACAACGCGGGCGATATCGTCACGGCCGAGATCGTCTCCTACCTGTGGGCGCACTTCCGCACGAAGGAGGAGGACGCCAACGACGCCTTCACCGCCGACACGCCCTCCTCCGTCCACAGCGGCGTCAACGTCGGCGAGAAGGCGCCGCCAGAGCCCGACAGCGACCCCAACGAGACGAGCGAGCTCATCGAGTCCAAGTAATCAGAGCACCACCACTACTCCAGAACCCCAGCCAGCACCTATCAGTCGTGGCCAAACTCCTTGACATCGTGATACTATACGAAAACAGTACCTGCAACTACCCATTCCCTCGTCTATCGGTTGTGTGTGTATTTTCTTGACAGGGTTTTCTTTGCAGCGGTAGGCTTCGTTTGCCACAGTGTAGCACTAAAATTGTTTGATTTTTTTTGTGGGAAACAAAAAAACGGTGTTTCAAAGAGGCGGCCTGGAGAAACTGACAAGCGGGCCGCTGTGCCACTTATCATGTGGCAGGGAAAAGAGAAGGATTGGGGCGTCTGCGAGCGGCAGGTGCGGCGCAATCAATCAAGTTTGTTCGGTTGGCCGCGCTGCAATTACTTGCGGTTTGAGTGTCGGTCGCGGCGGCAGGCAGCCTGTTCCCGCACGTCGTTCTGTTCCCGGCGCCGAGAGGAGCAGGATGTTTATTAGGGACGCGCGAAAGCCGGCAGCCTTCCACCGGAGCCCCAATCGATCTTTTCTCTGCCGGCGTCGACGTTCGACGCTGTCGCAGTCGGCGCATCGCAACAATCTCGGCACGTAAACTCGGTTAATTAACCATACTCCCATTCTGTTCACCCTTGACCGGCGCCAATCTAATCTCCTCTGCGGCGGCTGCGGCGGCGTTGGCGCCTTCCCGAGGGCCCAATGAATCGCCGGCAGGCCATCAGTCCCTCGCTCGTCTCCGCAATTGTTCAAACAGCGCCCGACGCCGACGCTCTGAGAATTCAAAGCGACCCGCCCTTTATTAGCCGAGAGGCGGAGTTGTCCTTTGTCGCTCGCCGCCGCCCCGCCGCCGCGGATGAGACGGGCGAAATGGAATGCTAAATGATGCTAGGGCTGCTTGCTCGCTCGCTTAGCTTGGCACAGCCTCTTTCGCGTCACGCTCAACCAGTTGTTTTCGTCCCAATGGAGCCCTTAATCGGACTTCTAGACAGCGAAGCCGCTGTGTGGAAGGAGGAAGCGATGCCCGCCGTCGGCCTGTTCTCTCGCCGCGCCGCGCGTGTGCGTCACCGAAATAACTGTGTCAGAGTCGGCTCCACCACTTTAGGTGCGTGCTCGTGCTCGCGCACGCGCAGACAATGGGAAATCGAGTTACCGTCGGCTCGTGGAGACGGCTGCCGTCGTCCCCGTCGACATGTCCGCACAGGAGGCGGCGACGTCGGCGCCGCCAGCGACGCGTCCGCGCGTGCGTCGGCCGGCACGCGGCGGCGCACGAGTTCCACTCGCTGCTAACGAGTGACGAGGAGGACGTGGACTTGATCGACGCGCCGCCCTTGGACATCGCCCCCAAAGCGGATCATTCAATTTTTGGACGGCGGCGATGCCGCTCGAAAGGTGAGGAGAGACTGAGCGGGGCGTGGCGCGTGCGCAGCCTCTCCTAATCGGATCGAGTGCCTCTCATTCGCAATACCATCAACGCTAACGAGTTGGCGCAGAGCTGCCGCAGAGTTCCAGCGACCTGGATCATTCAGACAGAGCCGTGTCTCCACGCAGCCACGGCGGAAAAAAAAACACGCGCTGGTCACACTTAGTCGTAGTCCCTTGGGAAAGGTCCATTAGCACTGCTGACGGAATCGGAGTTCGTTCGCCTCTTGAATGATTCAGAACTGAGAGACTATGGCCGCTCCGTAAGATCCCCCTAAGATGCAATTTTCTTTTCTCCGCTTCTACTCCTTCAATAACCATTCCGGTCGGCCAAACAACGGTAGGGAGCGCCGTCCTTCGTGTTGGCTCGTTTGACCAAGACTGCCATTCAATTTCGACGTCGAGCCGTCACCGTAGATTTACTTTCAACCGGTGAGACACCGAACCGCTGATTGTAGCCGCGGCTGGCAGCGGCGCGAACGGGCGCCACACGCGCTGACGCATCAGCTTGCCGACGTTGCGGTGTGTCGAGCTTTGTTGCAGTCGCGAGCAGCTCGTCGGCTGAGCCGTCGACGTCGCGCTGCTTCGCCTGGCCGCTCGTGGTTGCGGTTGCGAGGGGCGCCAGCATGGCCGTCTCGCCCCGCAAGCGCAGCCAGCGCCTCTCCGACTTCAGCGACATCGCCCACTACGCCCTCGGAGCCGACGGCATCGTCCTGAGTCCTCGTCAACAGGAGCTGCTCAAAGTATGGGCGCCGACACGGGACGAACACGCCCCACTGAAAGTGATGCACTGACTCACTGCGCTGCGCACAGACCGCCTGGCTGCAAGTCTCGAAAAAGGATTTGGCCCAAGTCGGCGAGTGGATAATCAAGAATCTCATCGACAACCATCCCGACGTCCAGGCTGCCTTGGGATTCGCTGCTCTATCGAACAAGCGCATCGCCGACGAGCCGCGGTTCAGGTGCCACGCGGAAGCTCTGTCGAACGCGCTCGACATGGCCATACAAAGTGTCGATGCACTAGGTTCGCTTGACGTCGCGCGACATCGAAGTTCCAGTTTCTTCTGTTTTCAGACAATTCCCTCGGTGTCTACCTGTTTGCCCACGGAGCCAAGCACGTCGGCGTTGCAGGTCGGCAGCGCGACCGCTCGTAGCAACGACTAAGTCTGGCCTTTAGGCTTCCGGCTGGCGCACCTCGACTGGTTATCCGAGTCGCTCTGCGAATTCGCTGCGGCCAAGTTCAAGCTCAGTTCCGCACGGGTCGAGACTATCCAAGCGTGGCGCCTACTCGTCTTCTTTCTCGTCAACAAAATTCGGACTGGCTTCCTGCAAGGCTCGACGGAAACGGCGCCGCCCATGGCGACGCCTTCGTCGTCGTTGGCGCTGGGCAGGCGTAACGCGCAGTCGACCCGCGAGCGCGCTCGCCCGCACCGCCGCTCCGTCAGTCCAGCCGTGTTCCGGTCGGCAGAGTCCGAGTCCCTCTGTCGGCCGGCCGTCAGTGCCGACGGCCGCTTCGTCTTGCCCAGCACCAACATTGGCCTCACGCCGCCGACGAAACCGAAGTTGAGTTGGGACGGGGGCGACCTGAGATGAAGTAACGGCAGACGCGGCGCCCTTGCGATACAATCTGTTTTTGACGGCGTGTGACCAATCTCGCACTCTCGAATTCAACGAATCGTCAGCTGCCTCGAGCAGTAGGTCAGCACGTAGTTGTATCGCCTGAGGGTGCCAAAAGATAAACGACGGGCAACGAACCTTACGTACGTACGGTACGTACGTATCTTTTCCTGTCCAAAAAGTCAAACTTGTGGTCATCATTTCAATAATTGTGTGAAATAGTACACTTTTTGCGTCTCTGCTGTGCTTTCAGACTCTATACAGCTAGTAATCGCGATATTCGTGTGACGAAACACTGAACGTCTTGCATTCACATCCCAAGTCTTCAATTTTTCACATGTGTCTAGTTGTCAGCAGAGCGCAGCGATCTTGACACGTGCCGAGGAAACGAGTGGCCGATCGCGGCGGTCGATTGGGGTCAACGGTGCTGCTTGGCGGTGGGTGGCGTGTGGGCGTCCTTGGGCAGGAGGGTCTTGCTCTTGTAGGCGACGACGGAGAGGGGCATCTCCTTGCCGACGCGCATGTGAATGAAGCGGCCGTCGTGGTAGCTGATGGCGGCCTGGAAGCGCGTGCCGACGAAGCACTGCCAGCTGCCCGAGCGGTCGTCCGCTTCGACGCGCGCCGAGAGGCCGTCGCGGACGCGCTTCGCGATCGCGTCGTAGTTGGCGCGCAGACTGCGCGGCCGAGCCGCCGCCACGCCCGTCTCCACCGCCGTCTCCGTGCCCGCGCCCACCGCGCCCTCCGCCGCGCCGCCCAGCGCCAGCGACAACGCCTCCGACACCGCCTCGTCCGCCAGCCGCACCGCCTCGCTCTTTGCGCGCTCGTCCAGCTCCGACCGCTTGACGTTCACCTCGTTCTTCGTCCCGTACAGCTTCGTGAACTTCCGCTCAGACGCCATTCTCTTCTCCACACCAGTTTCCCTTTACACAGATTCCAATTGTTTGACAATTCGTTAGCGCTCCTAACTGGTAACCGCGTCGTGTCGCGAGCAATTTGAATGGAATTAAAGATATTATCAAAATTCATCGAACTCGGACAGTATTTTACCCAGAACTAATGCCAATTTATGAGAACTATAATCAGCCGATCGTGTCAACACTGCTTACGGTATGCGCCACTATTGTGGTACAGTAATCACATTACAGAACCCTAAATTTACATATCCTAGCGTTTGGTGAAAGCTAAGCTAAACCAGTGCCTACTGATCGCCCTGATGTGCAAATTGCGTCACAATTGCTTTTGTATAGAACGAGATGGAGGCATTCAAAACCGGGACGTTTGGGTAGACCACCCTGTCATATACAGGGTGGCCCATTTATCTATCCGGGGTTTTGATCGCTGATAACTTTGCGTTGACTGAACAAAACGAAACAAAAATTGTACCAGGTACAGGTACAGGTTCAAAGTTTTTGCGCCCAGAATTTCAAGAGGATCTAATGATGGCATCGCTGGTTATGCACTTCAACGTGACCTCCGTTTTCAATCACGTAACATTCACGTTGGTCAGGTGTGGCTCGCATTCGAGCAGCGTCTTCTGGCGTAGTTCAGCAATCATTCCGTCAAATACGTCTACAGGGCGCTGCTTTGGCTTGGCAATGTTTACCAACGTTCCTGGAACGCGCCAACGCCGGCGCGCCAGATGCAATCTCATTTGCTGGACTGTACAGAAAACCTTCAACTAAAAAGCGCGCTCATCCGATAAAATCGCGCCATTCTGGCAGATAGCGTCAGATTCTCTTGAAAATCGGCGCACAAAAACTTTGAACCTGTACCTGTATCTGGTACAAATTTTGTTTCGTTTTCTTCAGTAAACGCAAAGTTATCAGCAGTCAAAACCCCGGATAGATAAATGGGCCACCCTGTACAGTTCCACAAATTCTGTCATTGAGCAGATCAGCGTCCGAGAGAATGGTTGCGTTCGGTTTACCAATACGATGGTGGATTGTTTTGTTTCTTGATGCGAAGGCGGGTGTTTTTGGGTGTTTTAATCACTAGACAACGCGACACTGGTACGAAGAGTGATACACTGTACCAAGATGCAGAAGAAGATGCAGACAGAGACGCAGAACCAAGAACCGCGATAGCTAGTTGTAGTGTAGGTGCATGCATAAAGGTTTAGGACGAGGCATTATGACCTGCCTGAGTGGTCGTGTGCTTTGACTATCGACAACTACTGTACGGGGGTTGAACGTTTGTCGTGAGGGATTGTTCCTAGAGCTAGCGTCAGAGTCGTCGACCAAGGATCGAGAAAAGCAAGTAAAGATCGAGTGTCGCTTCAGTCTGAACACTTTCTAGTCCCTTCACTTGGCCTTGCCGGCGCCGCTGGCCGAAGGGTGCGCCTTCTGACGAGGACGACGCGTGACGGCGGCTGCAGCGCGTGCATCGGCGGCGAGGCGGTCGGCGAGCGCGGCAGCGTCTTCCACGAAGGTCGGCCGCTGCGTCTCGAAGAGCGGCTGCAGCAGGCTGGCGTAGACGCGCTCGGCGCCGCGCGTCTGGTAGGCCTGCAGGTAGAGGAGGAAGGCGCACTTGAGGAGCCAGTAGACGGGCACTTGGTCCATGAACGCCTCCGCCCAGTGGTCGAGGAGTGAGAAGAAGGCGAAGACGGTCCAGTAGGTCAGCCACTGGGTGTCGTCCTCCTTGTTGGGCGTCTCGATGGCGCGCAGACTCGCGAAGGCCGGGTAGGCGAACGCGCAGACCGTGCAGGCGAGCGACGCCGCCTCGCCCACCAGCAGGTAGGCGGCGAGCGCCAGCGCGGCCGCGTAGACGAACCGCTCGCGCGGCTGGCCCGTCTGCCGCTCGGCGACGGACAGCAGGCGGACGAGCTGCACGTGCCAGCCCGATCGCGGCATCGTCGCCGCCGCCACCGGACCTTGCTCGTTCAGCTCGCGGACGAGCGCCGCGCGCAGCGAAGACAGATCCGTAGCCCTGGCAGGTCGGCCGCCCGCCATCACCGCCTCAGCGTCCGCCACAACACCACCGCCGCTCGTCGTTGTCGGCGTAGTCGGCATCCTCACTGGTCGCCTTGAACCTGTCTAACTGTTTCTTGAGCTCCACTTAAAATTAGTTTCAGATTTCCAATAAAAATTAGTTGTGGCAAAACTTCGGTAACCGTTCTACACATCAGCAACCTACGAGGATTCCGCTCATGAGAAGGGCGCGGATGATATTAGAATTGCGGTTTTTGCACAAATGCTTTAATAAATATTCATACATTTGCGTATTACAACGCGCTCTAAGAAATTCTTGTAACAAAATGCTAAGGTATACCTACCTACACAGTAGCAAGTAATGCAATCGACACGATTGAAGCAATCGTCATCTTGCTAGCGTGTCAAGGCGAAGTAGCGCAACCTGTGCCAATTGTTAACTCCATAGGAATGCTTCTCTCATGAAGCCTAACGGTAACTAACTCGCGTTTACTAAAAGAAACCAAAAAAGTGTAGTTAGAATTAAAATTAAATGAGCGAACGGAGACTGGTAAAACAACATGTCTTTCTATGCTTCTGCGATGGTGTCACTGGCGACGTGGGCCCCAGTAGGAATCAGCATGGTGCTAATCGTGCTGTGTACAGTGGTCGGCTACTGGAGGAGTAAAAAGGCGGAGCCGACGACGGCGACGCAGAAGCGGCCGGCGAAGGCGCAGACGACGACGGCAGCGTACAGCAAGAAGCCGACGGACAGTCGACGCCGACGCCGCCGTTCCGCTCCGCGTCGCGGTCGGGAGTCGAGCCGCAAGTCAGTCGACGACAGTCACACTCAGACTCACTCAGACGACGACAGTCACAGTCGAGCCGGTGTCACATTTTAGGTACCCCCCCCCCCCCAAAATAGATACCCCCGGGGGCATCAATTTTGGATGGATGTCAAAATAGATCCCCCCCCCCATGGTGTTACTCTTAGTGTGGCCTGTGGGTGTGTACTGCCTGTGTACATTGCAGACAACACACGACTTTAAACAGGAGCGACGACGACAGTTAACGGCGGCAACAACGGCAACAGTTAACAAACACTATACTAGATGCGCGTGCGAGAGCGGCAGCCGAATGTCACTACATATCGTCCACGGACAGCAAGAACGAGCGCCCAGCCTTCGTTTTCATAGGTTGGGCCGACTTTGGGAAGGCGCGAATTTCCTTTCGTCCGAGGCAGCTGGCCAGGTGGCTGCGCATCTCATCTTGGATGAAGGAGACGTTGCTCAGCGAGCGCCCCGCACCACTTGCTAATTCGATCGCATTGGCGATGGCGAACAGCCCACAGTCCGAACCGCCGACCTGAGCTTGCGACTTCACCATTGTCACCTGTAAAGCCCATCCGCTCACCGTCACTGCCTGCACAGTATGTGCGCAGCGCAACGCAACAGACCTTCAATTTGCCCTGTAAGGCGAGGCCCCGATACAGGTGACAGAGGCTGCGCCTGGTCGCCTTGTCGATGTAAGTGAAGAGGGAGTCGACCACAAGCACCTCTCTGCCAACGCTGAATGCTTGCGACTTGCATGGTTCGCCCTCAGAGATTGCCGCGTAGTTCGCCTGCTGAGAGATCTGCTGCGCTCAGAGATCGCCTGCTGCGCATGCGGCTCGCGTTTTCAGTCAGATCAGCTTTGCAGCGACGCTTTGCAGCCGACGAGCTAACATCAGTAACTTTGGTGCTGGGGGGGGGGTAACTATATTGGTCAGCATCAACCAAAATAGACGCCCCCAGGGGGGGGGGTATCTAAAGGGGGGGGGTCTCCCTTGCCCGATGCTAACAGCGAATATACGTTATACGGTAGTCGGTACGTTATACAAGAATACGGTAGTCTCATCTATTTGAAATTTTCCCGACAATTTTTCGGCCGTTCTCATACGTTTTTACGTTGTAGCGTAAAAGAGAACCGGCCCGGCCACCAACGAAAAGAAGGGGCGCTGTCGACACGTTGAAATGAGGGACGATCCAATGGGCAGTGCGCTCATCGCGCGCCCTCACGAGAACGAAGACACTGACTGGCTCGAGGCTCTCGGCGACGAGAGTCGACTCGCTGCCGACTTTGACAATCTGCTTTCACGAACCAGGTCACAAGCCAAACGTGATCAATCCGTCAGCAGTTTACTCAATACTCACCTCACCGCTGTCATTTAGGAGACTGAAGAATGCGCTGATTGGTTGCAGTCGTCTCAAGGAACGAGCCGTGGCCGACGGCACGTTGCCGAGGTTCGCCGACTCGCTGCCGCCGATCGTATGGGCTCCGATCGACGCGGTTGTCCTTGCAGGGTGCTGGAGCTGCTCGAGCGCTCGACGCTGCCGGAGCCGATTTGCGTCGAGTGCGTCGTCATTGTGCACAGTCTCTTGAAAGGCGGACGAAGCGTTGTCGACGCCATCGTCGCCGCCGACGCACCCTCCGCCCTTCTCAAGCGTTGTGCCTAGCGCTGCCTTCCTTCCGTCGTGCCGCCAACGCGTACAGTGCCCATTCATTTGTAGTCTTAAATTCGCCCGACGCAAGATTAGTTGAGACGACGTGTCGGTGTCTGAAGACGCTTGTCGAACACTCCGCCGGTCGAGTGGACTTTTACGACTGCTTTTATGTGGGTTCTGTGGGACGTTTGTTCGCCAAATTTTTGGCCACGTTCAGACGAGCGCCGTCTTGAAGACTCTGTTGAACGTTCTGCCGAGATCGACAGTCACGCAGGAGTCGCTGTCGTGCATTTTGGCGGCGTCCTGTTCGGTACGTCCCAGGTGGAGTCGAAAAGAAGTGATAGAGCGATTAGAGGCGCCCAGCACTATAGAGTCCTCTGAGACAGCGACGACTGCTGGATTCGGACTCCGTCGCAGTGGTCGCGCCCAGTTTGTTCTCCCGCCGACCAGCGGTTCGTTTGCCTGCCGGGTCAGTGCCTCACCAGGCTCTGTCGACCGAGCGATTGTCGGTTTAGCTCATCTCCTCGGCGCTGCGCTTCTACGCGTCGCTCGTGTTCGAGAACAAGCGCGCCGCCACACTTTTCGTCACGAGTCGGTGGAGACGCACTTGTTACCTTCGGATGACGACCGGTTAGCACTTGCTCGCTTTCAGCGGAACTCAACGACGAGAAGCTCGTCGACCGTGCCGTCTCGCTGATCGATCGTAGTCTGCCGCCCGCAGTGCAGGTCGCCGCCGCGAAATGGTCGGCCAGTGGCAGCGGCAGTAGGAGGAGGGAGTCGCGAGACGAAAGAGGTGCCGTCGTGGTCGTGTCCTTGCAGCGTGAGCACGCTGTGTCGAGCTGGCTTGGTGGCCGCGGACGACCCCCTGATCACGGGCCGCGTGATGCCGACGCTGGTGCGCTGGTGCAAGGAGGACGAGTTGTTGGACTGGGGCGCGCTGGAGCGGCGCGGCGCTGTGGAGGCGCTCGCCTACCTCTCCGAGGAGAGTCCCGCCTTGCAGCGGCTGGCGGCCGAGAACAATCAGTGCCTCTCCACCCTTCTCGGCTGCCTCCGGACCAACGCCGTCCTCGAGGAGCGCCGCTCCAAGGCGCCGGTCGCCGACTGCGAGCACGAATTGGGCCTGGAACTGGCCGCCTTGCTGGCGCTCTCCTCGCTTGCGCTCAACAACGACGCCATTCGGCGCAAGGCAAGCGCGCGCGCACCTGTCGACCCACCACCTACACCCGCGCGTTCCCTCTAGATTGGCGCCAAGCCCGCCCTCTTCGACGTCGTCGAGAGGACGACGCGACTGCAGCAGCAGCAACCACCGGGCGAGGCTCGGCCAACTGGCGTCGACGGGCACGCGAAGACCGCGCTGCGCGCAGTCGCGCGCTGCCTGCACGCCATGTCGCGCTCGGCGGAGCAGCTGCGCACGAGCTTCCAAGTCGACCAGCAGAGACTGCCCGTCTGGAAGGCGCTCTTTACGGTGGGCGGAGTTGTCGTCGTCGTCATTACGTGCGGGCCGCCACTGCGTGTGCCGTCGTCCTCTCAGATGGCACAGTCGCCCGACGAGACGCTCTGTTCGATCGTGTCGGCCACATTGTGCAATCTCTGCTTGGACTTCTCGCCGTGTCGCGAGGTCGGCCATTCGGTCGTGTGTGACTCGTGCCCACGGATTGTGCGCAACGCCCACTGAACTGCAGCAGGCAATGGAGGGCGGCCTCGTGCACACGTTCGTCTGGTTCGCCCTGCGAGAGTCGGCCTCGTTGCGGCTCAACGGCGTCTGGGGCCTGATGGTGGGCGGCGGCCGATCGGCTACCCTGAGTCGTTGCTGACTGGCACCTCTAGAACATGTCCTACCGCGGCAAGTCCGAGCTGAAGCTGAGCGTGATGGAGGCGTTGAGCGCGGCGAACTGGCTCCGCCTCGTCGTCGAGACGCCGCCAGGCGCGCCCCTGCTCGTCGTGCTCCTCTCGCTCGCCAGGAACATCCTCGCCGCCCCCGTATGCGCCGCTTCCAGCGACGCCCTCCGCCCCCCCCCCCCACTTGTCGTGTCTTCCTAATAGGCGCAGTTCGAGTCGACTTCGGCGCACGTGGACACTGTCATGGAGCGTCACGGCAACGAGTTCATGCAGGCGATCGTCTTCGTGTTGGAGGGCGACTACGCCGTCGAAGTCAAGGTGTGACAAGTCCGAATGCGTGAGGTGATCGTGAGTGCGAGCACTGCAGGAGCTGGCGCTGTCGATGCTCGCCAACGTGGCGAGCGGCGACCAGGCCAAAGGATTCATCATGGGCAACGAGGACGTCTTCAAGAAGGTCCTCACATACATGGTCGGTCGGTCGGCCGCCGCTGCCGACGCCCCCCCCCCCCCCCTGGCGCGAAGACGCGCTCGGGCTCGTTGAGGTGGGTATGAATCCAACTCTGCAGCTGGCGGCTACCTGGTGCGTCGTGAACCTCGCCTGGCGCGAAGATCCCGGTGCGTGTCCCTCTCTCTCTCTCCCTCCCTCCCTTCCTTCTTTCTCCCCCGACCCATCGATTGGAACCGCTTGAGGAGGCCGCGAGCGCCAGACGAAGCTGGAAGCGGCGGGCGTGGTGAAGATCCTGAAGGAGCTCTCCTGTTTCGACACGGCCGTCGGTGAAAAGTGAGCGTCGCGCCTCGTCATCTCGGCGACATTCTCACACACGCCGCCTCGTTTGTGCAGAGCTCGGCACGCCCTCTACCAATTCGCCAGCTAGTCGAAACTGTGAACGACGCTCGAGTCGACATGCATCGTCAGTTTCGTCGTCGATTGTATTGTTGTGGGAATAAAGGCCTTTGTACATCGCTTGGCTCTCTCCACGCAAGTATTTAGCTGCGGATTGTTTCGCATCTGTCTTGTGTCGCTGTTGTTGAGTGGCCGCTAGTTCTGCTCAGTTGCCGGTCCGAGAAGTCGACGGACAAGAAGATGCATAATTCGAGTAATCGAAGTCGTCGCTCAGCGTTTGGCGCCGTATGAAAGCGCTGCTTTTCAGGTCGGCCCTTTGCCGCTGCTGTCGACGGCTTCGGCTCGCGAGGACGGGGTCGCGGACGTCCCAAGCCGCAGCAGGTCTGCGTCAGTTCGCCTTTTTTTCACCGCTTTACCCCTCGTTTGCTGTCGACGCAGGCGGCGCCGCTGGCATTCGGTTACCCCGGCGCCTCGTTTTCTGCCACGTCCGCCGCACCAGCGACGACTTCGACAGGATGGGGAGATTGGAATGGGACGCAAACGTCTACCCCTTTCGGCAGCGCTCCCTTTGAAGCAGCACCTTTTGGTGGCGGCTTCGAATCCGGCGGCGGACTTGGCGGTTTCGACCGCGCCGAAGTCTTGACCGGACCAGCAAAAAATTCGTGGAAGGTGGCGACGGAGCCGCCGCCGTGGAAGGTCGACGCCGAGAACGAGAGCCGCGGTGGGTGTATTCGCGCAGTGAATGTCCAAGGAACCGTCGACCCGTACACAGCTCAGTTTACAGGCTTCGGCGGTCCTCCGTCAGGCGACTCTGGCGCGTTCGACGCTCGGCCGGCGGGACGGTCCGAGTTCGCGTTTGGCGACATGCGTTCGCAGCTGCAAAAGAACACCAAACGCGAGAAAACGCGTCGGTTCTCGGGACGGTGCTGTTGTCGTCGTAGTCGAATCGCGCGAGCTGCCGTCCTTTTAGAGTACGGGCCGATCAAGAAGAACTTTTATTCGGAGCACCCGGAGGTGACGGCCCAGTTCCCGGAGGAGGTGGAGCGTCTGCGGGCCGAGAAGAACAACATCTCGGTGCAGGACATGGCCAAGGATGGAGCAGAGCGCGACGCCGAGAAGCCCGTCTGGAAGTTTGAGCACGCCTTCCACAACTTCCGTAAGTCTCGTCCCGTCTTTCGTCGCGCCACGCATGTGCAACGCGCCGATTGTGCAGCGGATGCGCTGTCGGAGCTGGAGCGCCACTTCGCGACGCCCTCGCCCATCCAGTGCCAGATGTGGCCGCTGCTGCTCGCCGGCCATGACGTCATCGGCATCGCGCAGACGGGCACGGGCAAGACCCTCGCCTTCCTCTTGCCCGCCTTCGTACACATCGACGGACAGCCCACGTGCGCCACGTCGCCCCCTCCTTCCCCCCCACCCCCTGCCGGCAGCGTCCGAACCTGTAGTGGTTGTTGTGCAGGGAGCGGCGGGAGCGCTTCGGGCCCAGCTGCCTCGTGTTGACGCCCACGCGCGAGCTGGCGCTCCAGATCGAGCGCGAGGTGCGCAAGTACCACTACAAGGGCATCAAGAGGTTCGCCGCGCCTGTAGTCGGCCGAAGGGAGGACTGAGCCCCGTTGCTCTCTGGCAGTGTCTGCGTGTACGGCGGGGGGAACCGTGCCGAGCAGGTCGACATCTGCAAGGAGGGCGTCGAAATCGTGATCGCGACGCCGGGACGCCTCAACGACCTCGTCTACAACCAGGTCGTCGACCTGCGCTCCGTCACCTTTCTCGTGCGTTCCGTCGACTCGGCAACCGTCTAGTCCATTCGTGTCGTCACCCCTGGCGCTGTCGTAGGTGCTGGACGAAGCGGACCGCATGCTCGACATGGGATTCGAGCCGCAGATCCGGACGATTCTCGCCGAGGTGCGACCGGACAGGCACACGGTCATGACGAGGTACGTCTCACGCAGCACTCGCACACCGGCGTGCTGACTCCTAGTAGTCACTTCCCATTTTCAGCGCTACGTGGCCTCGCGTCGTTCGCGAGCTGGGAGCGCAGTACACGACCGACGCCTTTCTCGTGTTCGTCGGCTCGTTGGATCTCGAGGTGATTAGCCCCCACTAGCACGCGACTGCCCGAATTTTGCCGACGTTGCAACGGCGAGGACTCGCTCTGGTTTTGCAGGCCTGCAAAGCGGTGAAGCAGAGAGTGGTGATGCTGGATGAGGAGGAGGAGAGGCGCGCGCAGCTGATGCTGTTCATCCGCGAGATGCGGGCCGAGGACAAGGCGCTCGTGTTCGTCGGCAAGAAGAGCGTGGCGGACGAGCTGTCGACGGCGCTGCTGCGCGCTGGCGTCCGCTGCGAGGCGATGCACGGCGACCGCGAGCAGTACGAGCGCGAGAAGGCGCTGCGCCGCCTACGCGACGGCGTCGTCCGTCTGCTCGTCGCCACGGACGTCGCGTCGCGCGGCCTCGACGTCCCAGACATCACGCACGTCTTCAACTTCGACTTCCCGCGCAACATCGAGGAGTACGTACACCGAGTCGGCAGGACCGGCCGCGCAGGGTGAGTGGCGGGCTGGCCGGGCCGCCTCTGTCGACCCGGCCGGTGGAGTCTTCGCGACGGCGACGCGCAGGAAGACGGGCGAGGCGATCACGCTCGTGTCTCGGCGCGACTGGCGGACGGCCGGCGAGCTCATCGAGATTCTCGAGAAGAACGGCCAGGAGGTGCCGAACGAGCTGCGCGGCATGGCCGACCGCTGGGCCGTCAAGAAGGCGGAGCTCGACTCGCAGCCGCGCGGAACTTTCTTCGCGGGCCGCTCCGCCGGCGGACACGAGTCAACGCGGCGTGCCCACTTTCGTCGGCGCGAAGACGACAACGACCGCTGCCGCACGGGCCCGGTGGGCATCTCCTTTGAGTGACCAACTAGGCGCCTGCCCCCTACCCCTACCCCTACCCGACTCGATTACGGTACACTCTCGTGCCGCTTGTAGGCAGCAATACAATCACTTCGTTGCGCGATGGTCATGTCTTGCGCGTTTGCGAGCGCCGTTCCTGTTTTACCGTTCCTGTGCAGATCTTGTTAACATGTTGGCCATGACATTGTAATTCTGTTTTCTCGCCTTGCTTGGTGTGTTTGCAGTGCAATTGCGCCATTGACGTGGCACAGTTACCGCTCACCTGAAGTAATGAGGTGTCCGTTGGCCGCCGCCAGCGTGTGCGTGCGTGTGCGCGTTCGAGTAGGCGGTGGGTCGCTCTCCGAACCGCCTGCAGGTGAGCGTTGCCCACTCTCCTGGCACATACAGCCCAGTGGAAAGTAGCACTTGGGCACGTCGCTGGATCGCTGCTGGCGCTCTGCGTTGTCGATTACGCTCGTATGATGCGCCAAACGCCGTGCGAACACCGACCTCGCTGCGCAGGCAGCGTTAGTGCGGACTGCCTCCACCGATGGCCAACAAATCGGGTGTGCTACGCAACTCTGTACCATCCCTCTCTACGATCGTGCTAGGTCAAGCCCATTCGCAATATAGCCTTATTGTTGGAAGGCTTTGCGAATGGCGACAGCACTGACGCTGGTGCGTGCGCACGTCGTTCGCCGCCTCCGTTCACGCTATCCTTTTCCTTTTTTACAAAAGCGACAGCAGGAATAGCTGTGAAAGGCAGCAAGGCAGCTAAGCACTCGCAAATGAAGCTGAATGGCCCTCGAACGAGCGGCGACTGCTTCCGATTCCGTTCCGCCACATTATGAGAAGCGAAATGCAACGAATGTCGACTCTCTTGACTGCGGTTCTCTTACTCGCCACCTCGCTACTGGAGCCGACTCTTGGCCAACGTGAGAGGCGCTGTGCGAGAACTGGCGCGCCGCACTTGTACCGTACGATCGATCGGCTTTCAGGACAGTTTCTCTGTCCCGGTGGACAGGACGACTACGAGCGCGATGCGAACGGTCAGGTGGTCGTCTGCGCAGCCGTCAACGCGGTAGGAAGCAGCGGTCTTGTCGAGTTGCCTTCGAACAGCAGACGCGCTCGTCTAGCAAAGTACGTGCGCGGTAGCCAACTTCTGCCAGCCCAACTTTGGAGCCTATCAGGTCGTGACCACCATCTGCTGTCCGGACCCAACGAATTGTGTGGACATTTTAATTGGCGCTATTTCGGTGCGTATACCTCTCGTCATGTCTTGCGTTTAGCGGCGACATGTCCGAATAGCATTGCCGCCGAAGAGGCAGCGCTGGCGGGCACGCCTGGCAAGACGCGCAAGGTCGCCTGCGACTTGAACACGCCCACTCCCGACGCTCCCTGCGGCGCCGGTTTCGTATGCATGGCCAACACCAACAACCCGGCCGTCTACCAGAATCTCTGCTGCAATCAAGCTGGTTGGCAGAGTTTTGAGTCTAGTCTGCTCGTGGAGTGTGCAACGTACATGTTTTAGCGCGCGACCAAGCGGAGACCAACAACCAGTTGCTCTGTGAGTAGAATAGCGCGCGCGAGAGAGCGAGCGAGCGAGCGAGCGGTGTCGCCGATCCATCAATATTTATGGGCTCAGAGGAGCGCCGTTCAGATCGCTGCAAGCTCGGCGCCGACTACGTGGGCACGCCGTTCGTGCAGATTCAGTCGAACGGCGCGCTGACGCAGCTGCGCTGCGACCAGAACACCTGTCCGCCCACGCACCCGGTCTGCGCTGACTTGGTCGTGGTCGAGGGCAACCAGTACGACAAGCCCTGCTGTCAGAGCCTCACGCAGTACACGCAGACGACTCCGGCGCCCGCGAGACCCGCGAGTCCGTAGCGCCAACGCTGGCGGTGTGGCGTTCGTGTGCGAGCCCGCGTCTCGACCGCAGGGCCGTGTCTGCCCGAGATGCCCCAGATCGAGGGCCTGCGAACGGCGAACAGGATCACGTTTCCGCGCGACTTCCCCCAAGGCCAGTGCTCGGCGAATTTTGGCGAGAGACGATCCATCAACTTCAACAATGCGCCAGCCAACGTCTGCTGCCTCACCGGCCAGATACCACCGCAAGGCTAAGCCGAACAGATCTAGAACGGTTCTAGAATCCCTATTTATTGTCTCTGTGCCTGCACACTTCTCTTGCTTGAAATGGGCGGAACTGACTGAGAACGTTGTTCGGATTCGTTGGTGAAAGATAAGAAAATGGAAGCAATTTGCATTGGTTACACTAGGAAGTCATCGTTGTAATCGGCGATTAGTAAATTGTCGCAGAATGAACTGGTCGGTAATAGCGGCTCTGGTTGTGGTAGCTTGCGCTCGTGCGGAGGCGGCAAAGGTGGCGAAGGTGGCGTGCACGTACCGCTCGGTGGCGAGCTGCGAGCGTCGGCCGTCAGTGAGCTTCGAGACGGTGAACGGTAGAGACGGACTGCGGAGCGCCTGTCAGCTACTCGACTGCATCGTCGACACGCCTCCCGACTGTCTGGGCGGCGCCGAGGAGGATCGCTGCAGGGCCGCGGCCGACGGCAGCGTCTGCCTCATGGCCGACTGTATGGCGCTCTTCGAAGAGTTCACGCAGAGGCCGCTGCTCTCCCTAGCCGACGAGCAGTACGACATGGCCGTGGAACGGCTGTCGGCGCTGCCGCGGTCGTCAAAGTGCAAGTGGGACTTTCTCTATTTCTGTCGACGCAGGAGCGGCGGCAGCATCGACATGCTGCTGGAGGACGCCAAAAAGGACCCAGTTGGTGCTGTGAAGAAGGCCTGTGCACTCGAGATGTGCCCACATCTTGGGAACGGCGTTAGACAATCTTGTTCTCCAGAAGCCAACACCAACTGCATTGTGTCGCCGGAGCCTTGTCAATGGGACATGTGTCTATTGGCGTACAACTACACCGACGTGCCTTCTTCCACTAGTACATCGGCGACGGCTTCGTCTTCGACCAGGACATCGCAGTCGCCTTCCACCATGACTTCGCAGTTGCCTTCGCCCACGACAACAAAGCTCACGACGACGACACCGCACGGAACAACTACGACAACGACATTGCCGACAGAGACTGCGACTGCGACCGACAGTATGGCACCGACGAAAGTTGCTCTTCCGACCACCACCCAAGAGACGGAAGCCGAGCCGCCGTCGTCGGTTGCCCCAAGTGGAACCACGCAGTTGGACAAAGACGCGCCGACAACGACTCCCGATTTGACAACGAATGCGACGTCGCCGGACACGAACGCGACGGACACTGCGACGCCGACTCCGACCGCTACGACAAATGCAACGTCGCCGAATGCGACCAGAGCAGTGGATTCGTCGCCGCCAGCGCTGCCACCTGTTCAAGTGGGCGTCCGACAGACCGAAAGGTCGGAACCTAGCAACGGAGGCTCGGTATTCGAGACGATCATGTTCATCCTCGTGTCTCTGCTGATCGTCGCGGCCATCCTCTTCGTCATCTGCGCTGCCGCCTTCCTGATCTCGGACCGCTGGAGACGACGTCCCGCTCAACTCGCGCACGAGGACATGGCGCCTCCGCCGCACTACACCATCGTGAAGGCCGCGCCATCTCCGCTGCAGCCGCCTGCTACATCGACGCCTAGAACGGGCCCAGCAACGGAAGCGACCACTCAGATCACGGGCCCGGTGGCGATCAACGTGCAGCCTTCGGCAGTGGACGTGGCCGCGCTGCTGGCAGCGCTCGGCGCGGGCGCGTCGACGCCATCGAAGGCGATTCCGACGTCGGTTGGCGCCACGTGCCACGGGGAAGACGTGATGGTCGAGGCGCGAGAGCGCGCGCGACGCCGGCCCGCTCCGGTGGCCGAGAGCAGCCGCAGCGAATCGTCGGCGCCGACGGACACGGCGAGCAGCGCCCTCTCCAAGTCGATTCTCATGCAGACGAGAGTCAAGCGAAATGACAATCGACCCAGGTCGAAGCTGGCACAAGTCGACGCCTACAGTTGAAGGTCACCAGATCAAGCTCGCGATTTCACAAACTTGAAATGTGTAGGGATGAGCTGATGTTGCGAAGTCGATGACAACTTCTGCTGTCTGGAAGAGTGTTACTGTTGTACACAAGCAAATTTTTCGACTAAGAAGTCTATTAAACGCTAGGGCATTCTTTAGTGCGTGCCTGCGTGGGTGCGTGTGTGGACCATTGCAATGATGACTAGACTACTTGGTTGACTTGATGTGATGAGACAGTACGGTCAGCGAACGCGGTGAATGCCTGCCGCTGCTGCAGTAATGGTTTTTTAATACACGAGATACGCCCGAGTGCGTTTCCTGTGGCTAGATCAGATTGCGCTTACCGTGGCGCACTTCTCATAGTCTCAGCAGGAAGCACGCCGGCTGCGCCGTCGACGCGATTTTCGTCTTTGCGTCGCTGTGCGTATTTTCGCTTGCCTCTTTCCTACGCGGACTAGGGAGTGTGTGTTCCACTAATAGTGTGCGTTTAGGCTAGCTGACGAACGAACTAAAAATGGATGCGAATCCCATCCATCGACTAACGGAGCTCGCTCAGACGGCCGGACAGTCGGCGGGCTTGCAGGCGCCGGCACGGACCGACTACCCCTCGCAGTCGAGAAGCGGTCGCGGAGCAGCTGCAGTTCCAGAGTCGGTCGGTGGCTCGGATTCGACTTGCCAGCCGCTGCCGGCCAGCGGAGCGGGTCCGCGAGCAGAGTTGTATTCTTCGCCGCCCGGTGGTCCTCCTACGCCGTCGTCAGCTCCGTTCGCCTCGTCCCAATTGTCGCCTCGGCACGTACTGCCTCCGCAGTACAGTGAAGAAGACTACGCCTGTCAGTGGACGCGCCAGCCCGCAAGCGTTGCACCCAGCGGCCAGCAGTCGGCGAGCGTGGACTACGGCGCGTTTTGCGGCGAACCCGTGATCGGCTCGCTCATGTCGCGCGACTGCCAAGTGACCTACAAGGAGCGCATGCAGATGTGGGCGCCGTACAGCTACGACAGTGGCTTCCAGTCCACCGGAACCTCTGCGGTACGTGTGTCTTCACTGCACTAGAACCTTCAGCATGGACTCCACTTGTGTTGGCGGTGGTGCGCACAGGCGCCGTCGGCAATTTCGCACGTGACGAGTCTGCACCGAGGCGCCTTGGACGACGAGCTGGAACCGGCTCCGTCGGCATCGTCGGTCGATCCGACTGCTATCAGGGACCTTTGTCTCATGCTGAAAGATCCCGACCAGGTAGCCGTCGCCAATGAGCAGCGCGGAGATTCGGCGACGTCGGTTGTTTCAGGAGGTGGTGGACAAGGCGGCGGACACGATCAACGCGGCCGTCAAGCAGCACTTCGACTCAATACGCGCCGACCAGACGGTGGCGGACTGCGTGGTCGAGAGCCTCTGCGAACGCGTCGTCGTCGACGTCCGCTCTAGTGGGGCGGCGGAGGGCGCAGGCGCAGACGCAGACGCAGACGCAGGCGACCGTTTTCCCGAGTCCGTTTGGACCTGTCTGACGTCGCTGAGTCGCATGGCCAACGACGAGGCGCGCACGACGGTCGTCAGCGCCGTGGTCCGCTGCGAGGGCTGTCTCGAGGCGATCGTCAAGCTCCTTCGGCACGTCGACCCCTACCGCGAGGGCGGAGCTGGCGACGAGCCAGTCGTCAGCCGACACCGGGTCTCGGTGGTCCTCTCGGTGGTGCACAGCATCCTCATGCTGCCGCACAAGAACTCGACGCCCTCGCGCCTGCTCCGACAGCCCGCGAACTTCGTGCCGCTCGCCAACCTCATCGCGAGCGTCGTCGACCCCCACTCGGCCCTCTTCAGTAGCCCCGGCCCCGGCGGACGGCAGCAGCAGTCGGGCGACGTACGCAAGCAGGACAAAACGCTGTCCATCCTCCTCGCCTGCGCCAAGTATCCGTTGAGCTCTCGCGAAGCCGCCCCGCTCAAGGTAGCCAGCCGTGTGTGCTCTGCCACTCCACTCCATCGGTCGCCTCTCGTGTTTGAATAGCACACTGCACACTTCCAGCAAATCATGTGCGACAGTGGCGCGACAGCGGCTTTGGTGCGCCTCCTCTCGGAGCACCGAGACTGCGGCAAGTTGCACTTCTTCATCAGCAGGATCATGAAGCCGTTGTGCCGCAACTCCAAGGCGAACGTCAACGCCATCATCGCCGCCGGTAGGTTGGCAGTGTTCCATAAGATGGTGTGCACGCTCGATCAATGGCCCCTTGAATTGCAGGAGGCTTCGGTGCGTTGTGCTCGTTCCTGTCGCGTCCCATGGCGGCGGGCGCGGAGACGCGGGACGCGGTGGCGCAGACGCCCGGCATCGTGCTCGACCTGCTGACGGTGCTGTCGGGACAGGCGATGCGGTTCGCCTTCGACCTCCAGGACGTCTTGCCGCTCCTCAAGCTCATACAGCTCAGCGCCCCCGACGACACCAAGCAACTCGTCAGCGCAGTCGGCGTCCTCCAGAACATCATGGTCAACAACCCCCACAACAAGGTCGCCTTTGGCGGCTAATCGCCTCTTGTCCTTGAAAAAAGCCTGACAGCCGACCGACTTAGGCGCTGATTCACCGGTGCGGCACTGTGCCGTTACTGTCGGAGCTGATGCGTCGTTGCGCGCTCGACGGCGCGGTGGTGGAGGCGGCGCTGCTCTGCCTGAAGAACGCCACCTCGGGCGAGGCGACCGTCGAGGCGCGTCGGCAGCTCGCCAACTCCGACATCCCGCGTCTGCTCCTCGGCGCCATGCAGACGCACTCTAGTCGGGCCGCTCTCGTCAAGGCCGGCATCGCTGTGGTCCGCTGCTTCCGCACCGCCCGTAGTCTCTCCCAGCTGTGATTCGCTTCGCTCGTCTAGGTGTGCAACGTCGCCTCGAGCGACGAGGAGCTCTGCGTGGGCCCCCTTCTCTTTGCCTCGCAAGCCGACGGCGGCCCCAGTGCGTTGGTCCAGTTCTGTCTGCACGTCTTCGCCACCATGGTCGACATCTTACAACGGACCGTATGTCTTCGTGTCGTCGTCGTCGTCGTCGTCTCCGGTGCCGCCACCGCCTCGGTCTTGCAGCCGGCTAGCGCCGCGCCGCCCACCTTCGAACAGAACATCCGCAGCGTCGACCTGCTAGCGAGCGCGCTGGAGGCGATGCTGCTGCTGACGAAGCGCGTCGCTCGCGGACCCGTCGACTACCTCCGCGAACGGCCAGCCGTCCTCGACAAGGCGCTCGCAGTTCGTGTCGTCGCCGCCTCACTGGCTCGTCGGTCGTCGCGCAGCGCGGTCGCACGCGCAGGTGCTGAACAGGTCGACCGACGACGTCGCTCTGCGGACTATCGTCTTTCTCCTTCGGGCCGTCGCCGCTGCCGAGTCCGGCTGCGCCTACCTGCTCGACACGCACGCGCGACGCGACGCGCTACGCGTCCTCGAACGCCTCCGACAGTCGGCACGCGAGGAACGACTCCGTAAGAGAGACGACGCGCCACTTAAAAGTCGGCAGCACGAAGTGTCGACCGTCAAAGTGGACAAATTCAGTGGAGTCGTGCGAGGTGGTCTTGGAGGCGCTGAACGCCTACTGCCGCAGCAGCACCGCGCACGTTCTCAACACGGCCAACAGCACGCTCGAGGACGCCAACGAAGCCATGTCCTATTTGGGCTTCGGCAGTGACGACCTCATGGTACGCCCTTCTCCCGCTCGTACTGGCTCGAACGTGTTCGCTTTCCTACTCAGGAAGACCTGGCCAGTGCCTCTCCGAGGATGGCTCCGCCGGCAGGAGGCGGCTTTGTCGACCACCGTAAGTCGGCTTCCATTGGCGGCTTCTTTCCGACGCGCGCGTATGGGTGCGGTGTTTGTGCTTCAGCCAGCTACTTGGACGAGGCCATGTCGTCGTCGGCCGGTCCGAGCGCCGACTGGAGGTGTGCGGAGCCGTACAACGCGGGCATCGGGGCGCCGCCCGCCAGCCCCGCCTACGATCTGCCGCTGCCGCGACAGTCGGCCGGAGGCGGAGCCCCGCACCGGCCCCCATACGGCGTCGACGACCCCGCAGCCCCCTCTCCCCAGCAGGGCTGGACGAGCAGCCGAGCCACTCACTGGCGGTCGCCACACCAACCGTTCTAGCGCGCTGCGCTCTGTGCACCGCCAACCAATGAATCGACTCATGCGAACCGATGCCAGTACTGTCGTCCCGGCCCTATTCTGCCCAGCAGTCGTGCTTTGTTATTGCGATGACTGATTAGTGTTACAGTGTGTGACGTGTGTGTGTGTGTGTGTCTCAAAAACTGACGAGGTTCTCGCTCGAGTTCTGAGTCAAACCGTACGGTGAGACAAGTTTCACGCGACATCCCTCATGATGACAACACTTGTTCTCCCTATAGCGGATATATGACGGCACATACTGTCGCCAAGGCGCAATGGAATCATACCTGTAACCGGGAATTGGACCTGAGGGGGGGAGGGTTCGAGCACTTTGGGGGGGGGGGTGAAAATCTGAAGGAGCGGGGATCGGGGTAGGAAAAATAGGCGCTGTTTGGCAGATTTTTAGTCAAAACTACACTGTAAAACCATAAAATAGACACTTTTTAAAATTTCTGGGTGGTGGGGTTTTGCACAAACCTCAAGGGGGGGGGGGTGTGGGTAGGATCAAAACCAACACCTGGGGGGAGGGAACCCAACCACCCCCCCCCCTATGAATGGAATCTACCGTCTACAAAAACTTTTTATTGGTACGGTTTTGCTGCTATTTCAAATTTGCATGTAAACGCATCATTACAAGAGGTGTGTAAATTTACATACGCCTGCGTCTGACTACGATACAATGAAAGAATATTGACGGAAGCCGCTGCCTGTTAAACTCTGAAGCAACATTGGCTATTGCAGGCATACCTTTAGTAGTTCTGCACTAACTGAAGCACAGTACGCACATTGTACATCGCCAGTTGTATACATTGTACGTAATATATAGAGGCGCTTGAAATGGCGACTGCGGCGCGTTCCAAGACGCTGCACAGCGACCGGCCCCTACTTCCGGCCAAGAAGCACCACCGCGTCGGCTGCTGCGACATTTTGCGCGCCATCTTCTCCGCCCAACGTCGACAGCTCATCTACAGACGGAAGCAGCCGCTCGTCTCGCCCAAGCCCTGTCAGCAGTGCATTCGGCACCACCGAATCAAGAAGCTCAATCGACTTGACGATCTGGCGCTCAAGCGACACGCCTCCCCGTCGCCTGATGACCACAACGGAGGCGCTGGCGCTGGGGACGGAGACGACGACGACAAGGACGATGACGCGAAACACGTCGTTGACGACGTCGACGACGAGGGCTATCTTGTGCCCAAAAGCAAGCTGAAGGCCAAGCCGATAGTTCCGGCAGCCATGCCGTCCACCGAATTAGCAAAGGCGGACAACGTTGAAGACCTCAACAATCAGCTGGGCGTTGCGACTCCTGAACAACTCGAACCCACCCAAGGCTCTCGGACGCCAGGCCACCCGCATATGCCCCTTGACGTCACTCCTTCGGTTGACCATGAACTGGTTGTTGATACTGAGCAGAGCAAGGAGCATGGCGACTTCGCAGCCCCAAGTGAAAACGATTTCGAAAAACTGGCTGTCGATGAATTGCCGACAAAAGTCGACATCGTTCTCGAAAAAGAAATCCCACAAGAAAACGCAGACGAGCCCGCGTCTCGTGAGAGTGCCTTGTCTGCTTCAGCGACGGATGCCGACAGCGCTTTCGTCAGACCAGCCGAAGAAGTGTTGCCGACAAACAGCCCGTTAGGTGAAGACGCCAGACAGCACGAATTAACAACCGACATTCCCCCCGTTCAACCGGCTGACGACGAACTGCAAGAAGGCCCTTCCGCACAAGACCTGCCCACGAGTGTTGAAGTCGGCACTACTGCAAAAGTGAAACGACGGGAGGAGGAGCGAAGTAAGAAGTCGCCAACTAAAGAAACCAAGCCGCGCAGTGTCAGGGCATCCTCAAGAGATTCCGCGCCGAGTACAAAGTCGTCGTCGGCATCAGCTGTAACTCAGGCCGTAGCCCAACTGTTCAGGCGAAAACCGAGTATTACAGAAGGCGCTCACAAAGCAACGACGTCAAAATCAAAGGAAAAGGTGCAGCCAGTGGCGCCCGTTGATGCTGCGTTGCCGCTCGACAGGGAATCGCGCAAAGCCGACTCTTCGAGCGCTAAAAGGCAGAATGAAAACAAAGGAGCACAGCAAGAAAAGGTGTCGACTCCATCGAAAGTGCCAGCGAAAGAAATTGGCACAGTCAAACAACGGGACCCTGCTGTTGACCACGGGCGAAAGTCAAGCAAATCGCAAGCCTCTTCAGCAGCACCCAGAGCGCGCGAAGAAAAAGCAACAAAAGGACTGCTAGAAAAGCGACAAAGCTTTGAGAAGACGCCAGCTGAGCGCAAAATTGGCGAGGCTGCCGTTCAGAAAGAGAAGCGAGAAGATGCGCCCATAAAAGAGATTCAAGAAAAATCCAAAAGTCACGTGAAAGCAGAAAAGTTAACGCCAGAAACACCACAGTCCAAACTGCCAGAAAGGTCACGAATCACAGATAAGAAAAACAGAGCCAAACACCTCAAAGCGAACTCCAACAGTGCAGCAGCCGCAGCCGATGCCAAAAGGTTCACAAGAGAAACCGAAGCAGCCGCTGGCACCGGTCGACAAGGCGAAGAAAAAGGAAGAGCCGAAGTCGAAACAAGAGCCAAAGAAACCTAAGCCAAAACCAGAAACAACAAAAGACGCAGTGTCAAAATCCGCCAGCAAAGCCGTTCGATCACACTACAAGCGTCGTGGGAAGGGCAGGAAGCGCGAGTCGTCAGCGAAAACCGACGCGAAAAAGTCGAAGCGCACATCAGCGGCTAAACCGATGAAATCGCCCGCTGCAACCAAACCGAAACAAGACAAGCAGGTGCAGAAGCCGGTTAAGGAGAAGAGGCGCAGCCGTCGCTCTGCCCGATCTGGCTTCCTGACCTGTCGGCGTCGGCAAAGCAGCAGACGGGGTCGTCGACAAGCGCCAGCAGCAGCAGAAGCAGAAGCGCGTCGTCTGCCGCGTCGGCAAAACAGAAAGTCAAGAGCAGCCGACGGCCGAGCTCCAATCGGGCCGACGCAAGCCGGGGTCGATTCTCCAGCAGGACAAAGGGAAACAGATGAAACCAACGAGCCACCGCAGAGTGAAGTGACACCCAAAGTAGACAACGTTCTTGACACCTTTTTTTTCGAGATCAAACAGTAGTATTGGTCACGTCGTCTAGAATGTTCGGAGAAAGCAGTCAATCGGTCAGCATGTGATAACATACGCCAACATTCGTCGAGCCAAAGTGTGTTGAGAAACGAACACTATTCCTAAACGGTGTTAAAAGTAGTGCTTTGGAACGTCGCTGCTGTACACATACCATGTACCATATTGGTAGTTGGTACAACTGTTACATTGCAACGTGTTTTGTTTGTTTGTTTGCTTGCACGCTTGGCCCGTTTAACAATCCTGATTGCAGTGTACGAGAGAATCGCACACTGTACATTACATTGTACATCCAGAAAGTATTCTGTACATTCACAAGTTTGTTTCAATGTTTCGTTGACATTTATGTATGCGGGCACATTCGCGGCAGCGAGATGTTGGGTGCTGCACGCAAACCTTGGTGTGGCTGACAACCTTTGGCTCTCACCGCGTCACATACATGGTCCGTGTCCTGTTGAACTTTTTGGATGTTGGGCCATTTTGGCAGTGGTTTGGACACCTGATCGGTCCATTTTCGACGATTAACGCATATAAACGGCGCCGCAGGCGAAAATTTTGCTGTTTTCGACCACCTACAAGCAATTTTATCACCTTTACCGCCTATCCCTTTCCCCCTTTCCCCCCTAGATTTCCGATTTCGGGAGGGGGAATTCCCCCTTTCCCCCACCCCTGGATCCGCCAGTGGTCCGTGTCCTGTCGGTAGCTCTCTACAAATTCAAACGACAGTGGGTCTCGTACTGAGTGTCCAACGCTAAAGCCCAGCACCGTAGCCCGCCATTGTTTCTGTCTGTCGCTCGCGGCGGCCCGTTGAAAGACGCGCCGTGGCTGCGCCTGCCGTTCTCTGTGTGCGCCGTCGCCTTCTCCCTCGTCGCCCGCTGCCGACGCTGCCGACTCTCCGTTTCGGCCGCTCGACACTGCAGCGCGCTCTCTCGTTCTCTCTCCGCCTGTCTGTTGGCGCCGATTCCTCCCCCTCCCCCTTTTCCGTCCTCCCTGTTCTGGCGGGCCGGCCTACGCCGCGCGCCCCTCAGCCGCCGCGCAACGGCCGTATGTCATCGCGGAGACAGGGCGGTCAAGGCGTCGGCACCGCCCCTTTCTCTGGCCGTCGCTGTTCGCTCGCTCGCTCGCTCTGACCCGTCTCCGGGCCGCTCTCTCCCCCCCCCCCTCCCCCTCTCTCTTCCACC